>JAYDZE010487667.1:0-15818 GCA_034509125.1 Monilaria moniliformis
AATCTAGCTTATTTAATCAATCAACAAAATCTCTTTCCTTGATTATAGGGATGCTGAAAACGTGTATAATTAAAAAAGTACTTAATTACCCTTATTTTAATTAAAAATCGAATTTAATAATTTTTTTGATTTTTTTTATAATTACACGTGGCAAAATATCATACATCCGATCCTCAAAATCAACGGTTACGATTAGTTCTTAGTTCTAATGAAAGATACGAGTTCTCATTTGATATATATATATATATATGCAGTGGTGGATTTAGGGAAAGAGGTCGGTTGAAAATGCCATGGCCATCCTCGATCTGCAATTTTTTTTATTTTTTTAAGAAGAAGAAGATTTCAAACGACGTTATTTTGAGATCCGTAACTCCGTCACTAATGATGAGATCCGTAACTCTGTCACTAATGATGTGAACAATCTGCCACATTCCCCCTTCCCCTCAAAAAAATTTATATTCGGAATCTGCTACTACATATATGTATATGTATATTAAATAGTGGCAATGGAGCAAAAAATTGTTCTATTACTCTTTTATTGGAGTTTTGGTCCCTTTTCCCGGATATTTCCATGCAAAAACTGTTTATTTTTCTTATTTTCTATGACATTCTATTTTATGTTTTGATAGTAACATCATGGGTTGATAAATATGCGTATTTGGTCATTATCAGATCAACGACTTGTTAAGAAAATCCTTAATCTGAACACGGACCCAACCAAACCTAAACACGACCTGCTCGTGGCACGAATCCGACACAAATCTGTATCACAATTACCAATTAATCTCTACAAAGTATAAAAGAAAATCACATGAAACTGCACAAAGATAAAACATGATATTATGTAAAGTTCACTTTTGCATAGGCACACACATTATTAAATTACACCAGAAAAATCCTATGTGCATGCTCTATATTCAAATAGCAAACGTAGAGAGAGGTAAAGAAAAGATCAAATGCTCGACTAACAAATTAGAAATTGTGACCTAACTGAACGAACTTAGGGCTCCAAGCGGTGGGCGGTACATATATTTATCATTTTTTAATTATGAATGTGAAATCATCCTATATAATGTGAAATATAATTAAGATAATACCTTTTGAATTCTTTAAACAAATAAATTATAGAAATTTAAATTTGGAATTTATACTTTTAAATTGTCCAACAAACTAGCAATCATTCCAATCTATAAATTTGTCGCTTGCATTTCCTTTTAGTACTTTTCTATTATTCAAAATTAGTATCACATAAAAATTTGTCTATATATTACATTTAACTTGCAATACATTATTTCAATAAAACACAATGAAAAATTAATTAGCACTATTGTAAAAAATATATAGATTATCATATAATAATTAATATATTTTGAATATTGCCAATATATTTAACGAAGTACTAAATTATTGTTCGTATTAATATTTCAACTATTAGTCAAAATTAAATATTCTAGAAATTACTAATTTTTTGTTGTGGTAGTTAATGTGAATGATTGGAGTTAAAGAAAGTAATGAGGTGCAAAGGATTCTAGTAAAGAATCTTGATTAACTTGTCATGCATTGGGGATGGCTGTTAAATGTTAATTATCATTTATCAAGCACCCAATTATTCCTCTTTAAAAAAACAATAAATTTATATTATTGTAAACACAATAATTAGAGACGCATGCAGCCATCAATGCAGCCCGGCCCCCATTGAACACACGATCAGTCGATCATTAAAAGATGATCATTATATCTAAAAGTTAAGACTTATTTCAGCCCTGACCTTGTATAGGCTCTTGACTATACTATTTAAGGCAAGGAATTAATAATAGTTTCGTACCGCATTATAGAGTATTATACGATCAACTTAATTGATAAGATGTTTTTTTTCTTCTAATTAGTAGTTGGATTGAAAGTATAATTAAAAAATGAGAATTTATTATTTGGTATTCTAATATTTAAACTTTTTTATAATTGTATTCCATAATATGTGAAATTACAAATGAATAAACATAGTTTTCTTAATACTATACTATCACTATTGATAATAATTTTAACCTAAATTAGCTTTCTTTTATTGCAGCATCAGTTTCAATTAATTTATTCTAAAGTTACTGATCAAAGTTCAAACTACGAACATAATCTATCTAACTTGATTTCTCATTCAACATATGAGGCCGGAATTCAACCTCAAGCAACCACTAAATCTAACTTAGCAACATTAATTTTCAGACTCATTACTTTTCTAAAGACGCCCTACAACATAATTGATTGAACAATGAATTTCAAATTTTCTCAATGAAAAATAAGTCCATATCAAAATCTTGGTTAATTCAAACTTGTGGAAAAAAAAAAACCTTTGCGTACAACTTTGCACCATCCGAAGTTCGCATGCCAATTACTGCATCGTCTGATGTCTAATTGACAAATTCAGAGGTAACATTCAAAAGTTTTCAACAATAACTTGGATTTGGCTATGGCCTAAATATATATGTGGTAAGATAGACTTATTAACAATAATGATAGTATATGTATTAATTTGTAATATAGCGTACTTTGGAGTATAGTCATCAAAAAAAATTCAAGCAATGATTAATTATAACACGAAATTTGTCCAACCCCAACTTACAATGGCAACATAGTTTTTTGGTGTGGAAAGTGACAGAACACCTCATAAAGGTGTAGTGGGCAGAGTTCACGAGGGATTCATATGCAACAATACTATCTCACAATGATGCACTTTAAAGTCAAGAAAACAACAACACCATGTGTCCCATTTTAGCATACCACATAAAATTATTTCCACTATATGAAGGTCATTCTTTAGGACTTCTTGTCCTAAATGTGATATATCACTAAAATAAAAGAAATAGTTTCTTGAAGTGAAAATCTTAATTAAGACTCAACAGTAATGCTACTTATAGAGTTAATTGCATAAAAAATCACAATATTTACATCAAAATTGACAAATTCAATATTCTCTTTGACAGTAGGACACATATCCTAACAACATATTCGAAAGCCAATTGGGAGAAAATGGGCATGCCGTTATAAATTATGATTTTAATAGCACCTCGATGTTTATATAATGTAAAACATAATCGTAAAGCCTAAACCCTAAATTCTGAATCGAAATGATATATTTATATACCGGTCGACAAATTGAAATTAATATAGAGGAAAGGTAGAGGAGCATTAAAGCTTAAGCTTAGAGTACAAGTTATGCTAAATAAACAAAGAGTTTTTTTGTATGGATGCCTTGGCTCTTTTGATAAGGTACCCAGTTTTCAGCTTTAGGTACCATACATCCACCAATTTTTCTTGCAACAAAAGTTTTGGGTTAAACCATGACCATATTAGTCATACACATCAAATTAATATGTCACATGCATTAGGTGGGCCATATTTGATCAATTGATTTAACTTTTGTATCCTAATAATGTGAAGGAATTAAGACAATCTTGATCACTCATCTTCTCATAATCTACAATACCCATCAAAAGAATCATTATCAAATTCACTTTTCAATATTTTTATTTTTCTTAGTAAATCTCTTTTTATTTTAATTTCCCAAGTAGACCATCCAATAGTCATAGCTCTATTTTCAAATAGTTTGAATATTGCCAAAATTGAAAAGTCACAAGTATTTCAACTACAACAATTGAAAAATCACATAAAACTATAAAATTATGTAAAAGTAACCTAAATCCCACAACTAACCCTTTAATTAATTATGTAACATACTCATTTTATAAAACACTTTATATTAGTTGATGTTAAACATATTTTTCGAAATTCTCAATGAACAAGAGCTCCCTCATTCACAATATATATATATATATATATATATATATATATATATATATATATATAAACCACAACTATATACAAGGAATACTCGAAAACAAAAAGATTTCCCCTCACCAAAGCTTCATCCTTATATTTTTCCTTTTCATAAAAGAAAACAAGATTAAAAAAAAAAGGCAAAAACAAATGTTTTAGATATTTATATATTTTTCCTTTTTCTTTTATTAGATTCTTACACAAATTTTCGTTTTAGCAAGTCTCCTTACTTTTATATTCGATATCTTTTAATCCTTTTTTAACGGAATGGTTAACTTTTCTGTAATAAAATAAC
The DNA here is from genome assembly GCA_034509125.1 of Monilaria moniliformis. Lineage (NCBI taxonomy): Eukaryota > Viridiplantae > Streptophyta > Magnoliopsida > Caryophyllales > Aizoaceae > Monilaria > Monilaria moniliformis. The sequence continues at coordinate 4,124 of JAYDZE010487667.1, forward strand.
ACATCGTGCATTGTTTATTCAAATAAATTCCACATAGTATCCTACATGAAAATTTGAAATAATCATTATATAAAAAGCCTAATATTAAAATAAAATAAAAGTTTTTTTTTTCTCTTCATTTTGCTATCTCAGCTGATGAACTCATTTGGAGGTTGCCAATGAATCAAAGAATCTAAAGCAAAAGAAGAATAGCAAAAGATAAACCAAATGCAATAGGATTTAATTGAGTGTGTTGACAATCTATGAACAGCCGCCTTGCAGCTTTATCTGTGGTCGGGCTGTTTTGTAGAAGAAGAAGAAGAAGAAGAAGAAGAAGAAGAAGAAGGGTTGCAGAAAATGGCCAAACAATTAATTTTTATTTGGAATAATTGTCATTTAAATCATAATTTTTTATTGACTTTTAGTCAATACTATAACTTTTGAAATTAAAATATATACCATAGGTCAAAATTTCATTGAAATTGGTAGTACGTGTCAGTCGGAATTCAACGAAAAGTTATTATTTAAATAACAATTATCCCAACAACATCATTTTGAATAACAGATGTTTTGTCCACGTTGGAAATTCATCTTTTTCACTGAAATTTTGGTATATCGGATAATTGAGAAAATGTCAAAAGTTGTGATTTTAGATTACACTTTCAAAAGTTATAGAATTGACCAGTAGTCAACGAAAAATTATGACTTAAATGACAATTATTCTTTTTTGTTTCAAAATATTCGTGTTCCTCAATAAATCCATAAACACCTCTTATTGGGATTTGGTTTATTCTTTTTTTCTTTTCATCCAATTGATTCATTCGTGGAGAAGAATTCAAGATTAAAATAAATTTTTATTTGACTTAGAGATTTTCTTTTTACATAACAATTGAATCAAGTTTAAATTATAATATGATGTGTAATTTCTATTGAATGAGAATAAATGACATGTTAATTAAATAACGGAAAAGTTATCGGATGAATTGAATCCGCTAAATTAAAAGTTGATATGTTGATCATGTGATATAAACTGAATTTGATATATTAATACGAATAAATTGATCGTATTAATGTATGATATGAATATGTAATATTAAAAATGATTGAAGAATTATGCATAAGTTGGTTGATTTACGTAATAAGGACTTAATGGAAAAAAAAAGTAAAAATATAAGAATTTAAAGACGTATTTTATCTAAAAAATAAAAATAAAAATAAAAAAGTTCAGTCCATACATACATACATACCAAAAATTCAGAAGCTCTCAAACAATTTAATTTCCTCTCTTGCTCATAACGTGCAGTACATCAACTTTTATGGAGTTATGCCAAATGCTGAAACAAAGAGCACACAATCACTCTTTTTTCCATCGTCTCCGTATAAACATTAAAGAGAGCTTAATCTCTCCCATTCCTTATCCGCCATTAATGCACTGAGTCTGCTCCACTTTCCTTCACCACCACGCTTCTTCTTCTTTTCTTCTCTGTTTCGGCCTTTTAAGCTCCTAACCTTGAAATTGGGCGTTTCGAATTCCCTCCGCATTAACGGTATTAGAGCTAAACCCTCCATTTCCGGCGTAATGCGGAATTCAAGGTAAAAACAAATAGTAGATATGTTCAAGCCGGTGCGATGGTGGAGCGACAAGAACAGAATCAAAGCTGTTTTCAAGCTGCAGTTTCATGCATCTCAGGTATATATAATTACAAAGACTCGATTTTTATGTCTTTTTTGCATTTTGTGAGAAAATATTGAAGCATTCTTGAATGATTGAACGTGTGGATAGAATTAGGAAGATACATAAATGCAGCGAAACTCATGTATCAAATTTATTTAGTTTAAGATTGCGTCACTATTGAAATGTTAGTTGTCTTGATTTATGTAGCATTTTCCTTTGAAAATGTTAGAGAGAGAGAGAGAAGTAAGCATTGTGTGAGATTGATCAGGTGACACAGGCTTATGTATCACATTATCTAGTTTTGGATCAGCTTTACTACTGAAATGTTATGGAAGATAGTTGAGTAGATTCATACAGCAATTTCCTTTGAAAATGGTAGAGAGAGAGAGAGAGAGCTAAACATTGTGTGAGATCAATCAGGTGACACAGGTTGGAGTGGATGGGTTAATGGTATCCGTTGTTCCCGGTGACACTGGCAAGCCCTCTGCGAAATCAGACAAGGCTGATGTTCGAGATGGGGTCTGTATGTGGGAGAATCCAGTCTATGAAACTGTCAAGTTCAATAGGGATCCAAAATCGGGGAAGATTCAGCAAAAGATGTATAACTTCATCTTAGGCACGGTATTGTAGCTTGCTGGGGAAGATGCATTTTTGTGTTCCTTTGCTTTTGTTAAGGTGATTCGTTGTTGAAGTCTTGCTTTCTTGATGTTTGTTGTAGGTTTCTTCTAGAACAGGAGCTGTCGGAGAGGCTTCTATTGATCTTTCGAGTTATGCAGAGGCGAGCAAGGTGTCTTTGGTGTCTCTCCCGCTCAAGAACTCAAACTGTGAAGCCGTACTTCATGTGAGTTCCCCTTTTGAACGAGCATGCGTGTAATACTCGAATTGCAATTTCCGTGAGTTGGTTGAGGGATCCCTTTCTCCCCTGTTTTAGGTTGTGTTTTCTTGACTGATTGCTGATCTGATAAAGATGTCTCAACAGGTATCTATCCAGAGGGTTCATTATCAAAGGTATTGATGAATACTTTTTTCTTTTTCTTTTTTATGTTTTAGTTTCATGTATTTGTGCTCATATTCATTCGAGAATAATACTTGATTGATTGGCTCTGCACAGGGAGATTGAAGAGAATGAGAATGCAAGTTTGTATTCTCATAATCATGATGCTGATGGAACAACCAGAAGCGATTCCGTTGAAGTAATTTTGTCTTCTCTACAACTACTTCCTTTTAGGGCGTTTACTTTGTGCGCTAGGAAGCTTAGATCGATAAGAATACTATAATGGGATTGAACAATTTTGAGCTTGTTTGATCATGTGATCCTTCAAATACTCGATTCTACGGGTGTTTTCAATCTAATCTATCGCCCAAAGTAAACGTGTGTTGTGATGAGTACTTATGTAGAATAATTCTCTTCATGTTCTTGTTCAACAGGATGCACCATCTAGTAAGGCTGAATTTGAGACGACACTCCGGGCTTCTAGTGGGTCGGACATTACCTTGTCGAGCTCCGGGAGCAGCTCGGGGCTAGAAACGCCTCGGGAGATGCAGATGAAGAATGAGCCTCCTGGGTACTTGTCATCTTTGACAACTCCGGGGCCAAAGTCTGATACGCCTTCCCCTGTGTACCAAGAGCACCGGAGGTCTTGGGAGTGGCTGAGGGACTCTGCCCCTAATGATACTCCAACCACCTTAACAGAAACTTTTCTAGATGAGGAGGCTCCGGATGTCCTGATCGAGAAGCTGAAAGCAGAAGTTGCTGCACTGTTGAGACAGGCCGACATGTCCGAGTTAGAGCTGCAGGCGCTAAGGAAGCAGATTGGGAAAGAGAGCAAAAGAGGGCAGGATCATTGGAGAGAAGTTGTTTGCTTGAAACAAGAAAGAGATGCTTTCAAGGAAGAATGCGAGCGCCTCAGAGGCGAAACCAAGGCTAATTTCCTCTTTGATGGAGTGGATTCACAGGCAGTTTTTGATGAACTCAGGCAAGAACTGAGTTACACGAAAGAGCTGAACATGAACCTTCGTGTTCAGCTCCAGAAGACTCAAGAGTCAAACTCTGAACTGATTCTTGCAGTGAGGGACCTTGAGGAAATGCTGGAGGAGAAAAATAAGGAGATGGATGGAGAATCGAGACAAGTGGCTGTTGTTTGTCAGCTAAAAAACGATGATGATGATGATGATGAGGATGATGAGGAGGAGCAGAAGGCACTGGAGGATATTGTGAAACAGCACGGTGAGGTCAAAGGAACGTCTCTTCTAGAACAAGAGATTGTCGAGCTGCAGAATGAAATCGAGTTCTACAAGAGAGATAAAGATGAGCTAGAGATGCAGATGGAGCAGCTAGCCCTTGATTATGAGGTCATGAAGCAGGCTAATCACGACATGGCATGTAGGCTCGAGCAGAGCCAGATCCACGAGCAGCTCAAGATTCAGTACGAATGCTCGTCTCCTGAAAACAATGCTGATGAACTCGGGGCCTGCATTGAGAATCTGGAGCATGAATTGCAAAGTCGAACGAAGGAGTATGAAGATTCACTTGTGAGAATAAGTGAACTTGAAGGCCATGTTGCAAGCCTAGAGAAGGAAGTTGAGAAGCAGGCGCGGGGCTTTGAAGCTGATGTGGAAGCTCTCACACGCTCCAGTGTTGAGCAGGAGAAGAGAGCAATAAGAGCTGAGGAGATGCTGAAGAAGATGAGGTGGAAGAATGCCAACACAGCAGAGCGGCTGCAGGATGAGTTCAGGAAGCTTTCTGTGCAGATGGCATCGACATTTGAGGCCAACGAGAAGTTGGCCACCAAGGCTCTGGCGGAGGCAAACGAGCTCCGTGTGGACAACGCTCGTCTTGAGGAAACGCTCCGTAGGATATCTGAAGAGCATCAGTCAGTTGAAGGGCATTATGAGGCGCGACTGCAAGAAGTTGCAGCGCAAGTTGCCATGATGAGTAACCAAATAGAGCAGCTGCAGTCGGATATAGATGATCGGGGCATTCAGCTGGAACGTCACAGAGAGATTGCTGAAGAAACGGAGAGATTCCTCTCGAACAAAATCTCAATGCTCAAAGAGGAGATTGAAGAACACATTGCCAAGAATAAGATTCTCTTGGAGGAGAAGGGGAGTATGAAAGCTGTGGTGCACGAGCTGGAGAGAATGAAGGTGTCCGTTAAGGAAATGGAGTTGCTCGTTGAGCAAGGGAACGATGAAAAGATTGAACTGGAGAGCAGGATCATGGTTATGAAGATGGAGGCTGAAGAGTTGGATAAAGAATTGAATAGACTGAAGTCTCTGGTGAAAGAAAAAGAACAGACAACGGGGAATCTGCAGTCGGAGCTGGATTCTCTCCGAGCTCAATGTTTGGAATTGAAAGATTCTCTATCAGTTGACGAGGCAGAGAAAGAGGGTTTGAGGAAGCAAGTTTTGCAGTTGAAAAATGAGCTCAAGAAGAAGGAAGATGCATACAAAAGCATGGAGAGGAAAACTAGGGATGGCAGCGGTCGATCAATAGCTGTCGATGCAGTAAAAGCTGCTTCAAAAACGAGCAAGCCCATTCTCCGTGGATCCAAGGAGGTTTCAAATCTCAAGGAGAAATTAAAGTTGCTTGAGGTAAGTAATTCTACACTAGTTTGAGTTTAATGATTTTATTGGATATATGCATGCATATGCATATATTGATTTCAATTGCTGTTTTAACAGTGTGAAATCAAGTTAAAGGAGACTGCTCTTGAGAAATCAGCTCATGCATTTTCAGAGAAAGAAAAGATTCTTCACAAGAAAATTGAAGAGTTAGAGGAAAGATTGAATGTAAATGAAGCTGAAAAGGTTAGTTACAAGTCATCTGTTTATGCAGTACAGAATCTCTCCAAACACTTGTTCAATAATAAATCCTGCTACAATGCAGCCAGTTTTGGAGGACCAAGATTCCAACGGTAGATTGAGTGAAGTAGAAGCAGGCAACAGCTTACCAGACATTGAAGAACTGAAAAACGAAATGGGATTAATATTGGAAAGGGACGAATCAATGGAAAAGGAGCTGAAGGAAATGCAGGAGAGGTATTCGGACATGAGCCTCAAGTTTGCAGAGGTTGAGGGCGAAAGGCAACAGCTTGTGATGAAACTGCGCAGCCTTACAAACGCTAAGAACTCGTTGCCTTCGACAAATTTGTTTGCTCCAGTTAACTGGTAAGGGTGATAAGTAGGAATGTTTCAGACTCAAAATCTTGTAAATGTGTTGTTGATTCAATAGAAATAATATGTAACATAAATTTCAAAGTTGAAGATGTGTCCAAACTCACCATTCTTTTATTTAATTTTTGTTGTCTGTAATATAATACAGTGTGTTAGTTTGTGGATCTTGATTTCCAAGTCATCTTTTTTGGTTATAAGTTGAGTATTGTTGCATATCACGATATTTTTGTGTTACACCGATACGGAAATGATGATCAAAATAGTTGTTTTGCACAAATCTAATATAAATACAGAAGAAGATAAGAAGCTACTTTGTTGTAACCTTGGTTGCTGATGCAAATAAGGGCTGCAAATTCTAAGTTGATTGAGCAAAAAACACAAGTTAAGGCTAAGGCTTGGTTACAAGAATTACAATACTCATTTCATCATGGTATTATTTCTTCCTTAATCAAAGCATAATCCCCAACTTCAAACAGCTCCTCCATGTAATTTCTTCTTCCCGGAAACATCTCCTATTACATAATTCCAATTTTGCAGCATTCGAGAATTCCAATCCATTCCATTAGTACTATTTCCCCAAAATCAAAACTATCTTCCAGAATATAACACAAGACGGAACTGATCCTTTACGAACTCAATTGATACTTGAGAGTAATTATATGATTTTAACATTATAACCAAATAAAGTTACAGATGTAGGATTGCAATTCACTACTCAAGTCCGAATGCCTTGTGTGCAAAAGAGAAGCATGACAAGGTAGACTCACCGTTGTCTCCTTCCATATCAATAGTCTCCAACATTCTCCTCAGACGGTCTGGATCATTAGCAGAACTTAACAAAAGTTGGGTAATTGGTTTCAGAAAACACAAGTAACATCATAAGGAGCAAGATGGCGATGTCAGTAAGCAATAAACTCACCTCTGTCCTCATCCTTTGCTTCCAAAATAGCTCCTCTTTCCAACAAAAACTGCAGTGTCACATATTACAATCAAATTTAAATTTGGGGAATAAGGGATTTTTATCCCTGCCTTCTTGTCAAAAAAGCCATTGTTCAACCTGGAAACTATTCAAATGGCCATAGAGACATTTGAGATGAAGAACAATATCGCCATCTTCCACTGGTTCATCAATGTTACCATCAAAATGATCTAAAACAATCCCTAAGGTCTGAGAGTTAGCAAACAAAACAACCTAACTGTTAGCTTGCATCATAAATAGTAAAGAATGTTTGCTTGGTAGCTAACTCAAGGGATGCACAAGATCAGAAACTCAGACTAGCCAGCCATTAGCTTTGATCTTACTGATTAAAATATAAAATCACCAAACATAAGTAAACAGCATAAAAGAAGATATCTAATTGACATGCACATTCTCACCAGAATCCAGCAAGTAAAAACTCCAATAGATCTGCAGACGAAGCAAGTGAAACAATTACCAACAGACAAGCAGCCCAAGTTACTTTAACACTTGCACACTAACCATACTAAAAAGTCTTATTTTTAAGAGCAGCAAGACCAGAATCTTTAATTTGACACGCATCCAGATAAAGGGACTTGAGAGATGATAACGCAGCCAACTTTCTCAGGCCCTCATCAGTAACGACGGTTAATGATATATTTAAATTTTCCAGATTAACTAGTCCTAAAAAAGACAAACCAACCATTAGTACGAAAACTGAAGTTCGAAATGACTGACAGAGGTTAAAGTGCTTAGACTGCTTACAACATGCTATCAGATATGAAGAAAGAACAATGTGCCTTGCCACCGCTTTATGTATAACAATGAGGTCGTTATGTATTATTGTCAGCTTTCCAAATTAAATTTCATTTACAAGTAGTACCTGATTATAAGCAGCCGAAATTCAAACAGTTTTGTGCTAATAAATACCATACTAAATCAAAACTAGGATGAGTCTGCTGTATATCTAGAGTCTAGGAAACTTACAGCTTGAACAATGCCCAGGCATGCTATCATTTCAATACATCAGCATTACACACCATTAAAGCCAGCAAACACTAGAGCTGATTCTCTGGGCTTGACTTGCCACAACCCCATATGCAGCACTTGATGTCAGCTTCTATGATTAAAGCATCACCAGCAACACCTAGAAACCCAACGGTGTTCCAGATGAACACTGCTCTTTGAATTTTTCACTTTACGATGCTGAGAAAAGGATAAGATCGAAAAGAAACATCAATCACCAATAATCTTTGCAGGAACAAAGTCCATCTTTGAAATGATGAAATCTATTTGCATCCCTCAAGATAATCTCACGCCCAGTAATCTTCGAGATTAACTTAATAGCCGTATGACAATCTCCACAAACCCTCAGGTTTTTCATAACTCGAATAGGTACCCCTTCAGGTAACTTCACAAGTCCAAACACCACAGCCAACTTTTCACTGTGTTGTGTTAAGTTTTGTGCCTTTTCTTCCTCTTCTACATCATGGAGGGCAAAGGCTCCATCAGGGCTATATCCAGCTTCCCTTAACATTCCACTTAGCTTCTCCCACCTTCTAATAATCAACATATGTTCAGGGTGCCGTGTGTTCTCTCCACCAGTGAACATATGCACTTCTTTGTCCACCTCAATCCAACTACAACCAGGTGATTTGCTCACCTTCCTAAACTTCATCTTCTTCCTCAACGTAGCAACATCGCCCCATCTACCTTTTGACGCATAGATATTTGATAATAGAACAAAAGGACCAGCATTTTTGGGCTCAAGTTGGACAAGTTTTTTGGCAGCAACTTCTGCAAGATCAGAATTCATGTGGTTCCTACATGCACCCATCAGAGAACCCCAAACAATTGCATCTGCCTCTACAGGCATTTCATTTATCAAATTATAAGCCTCATTCAATTGGCCGGCTCGCCCAAGCATATCAACCATGCAAGCATAGTGCGCAGTGGTTGGCTCAATCTTATATTTTGACTTCATGGACTCAAATATTTCCTGGCCTTCCTTCACATTTCCACTGTAACTGCAACCGGATAGAACTCCGATGAATGTAATATCATCTGCTTGGATACCCGATGAATACATTTCTCTGAATACCTGTAGAGCCTCATCTCCCAAGCCATGTTGGGCATAACCTGTAATAAGAGAGTTCCACATTACTATATCCTTGCAACAAGATCTATCAAATACTACTTTTGCCTTGGCAACATCACCACATTTCATATACATAGTCATCAAAGTAGATGACAAATATACATCATCATCAAACTTGGACCTCAATACTTGGGCATGAATCTGTTTACCATGATCCAGAGTGGCAAGAGTGGCACAAACGGAAAGAACACTGATTAATGATGGGAAATGTGACTTAACCCCCTCACTCTGCATCACACGAAACAGACTAAGTGCCTCAGATTCAAACCCTTTGCGCTCATAAATCTTAATCATAGCCTCCCAGGTCCCATTGTCTTTTTCCCTCATCAGGTCAAATACTTTCCTTGCTCTGGAAACTTCTCCATTCTCGCCCAACCCAATAATCATTGCATTGCAAGCAACAACTGATTTGACTGGCATAGCCTTGAAAAGCTCCCATGCATCCTCTGTCCTTGCACAATGAATGTAGCCCATAAGCATTGCTGTCCAAGTGACCTCATTTCTTTCAGGCATGACCTCAAAGAGTTTCCTAGCTATATCTGCCTTCCCATTCTGTACATAACCTGAGATCATCGTTGTCCAGGAAACTACATTTTTCTGCTTCATGCAATCAAAAATTTCCCGTGCCTCATCCAACTGACCTTTTGAGCATAGCCCTCCTATCATAGTAGTTCTGGCGACAACATCCTTCACAGGCATCAGATCATAAAGTCTTCGAGCCTCATCAATCCTGCCTTCACGGATCAGCCCATTCAACATTACTGTCCATGATATAACATTCTTCTCTGGCATCCGCCAAAACAATGCCTCTGCTTCCGAAACCAACCCCTCTTCCACATAACCTCTAACCATGGCAGTCCAGGATATGACATTTCTTTCTCTTTCAGGCATTAGATCAAATACTTCTCTAGCTTTCTTTACCATCCTATTCTTTATGTACCCAGAAATTAATCCATTCCAAGAAACTGTATTCCTTTCTGGCATTTCATCAAACAAGCATTGTGCTTCATTCGGCTGGCAGTACTGAAAGTAGCCAGATATTATAGAGTTCCATGAAGCAATACTTTTTTGTGGAGTTCGATCAAACAATGTTCGTGCCATTTCAATTTCACCCAGACGGACATAATAAGTGATTTGAGAAGCAGTTGACACATCGGTACAGGAACAATATCCTCGATACTGAATTCTGAAGCACTGCAGTGACTAAAACTTGGTAAGTTGTTAAACGTCAAGCTATCAACTTAACTCTAGTTTCAAAAGAACAACAACATAACATGAGCACGAAAGATTTTAGAACAGTATATAAATGTGATTTTACACTTTTTTTCCTTTCTGATTCTATATTTCCAATCCATAGATATGTTATGAAACTTTTTAATTCTACCCACTTAATTTTATGAATCATAGAATGCACCAGATAGATGAAACATTGACGTCATGGTTATGCAAATAGCTTCTCTTTTCCTTTTAGTACAGTTATGCTCCATCTTTATGCTTATGAGAAAATATTCATTATTCCTGCATTTGAAACACTATTTATTTGACCTTGCTATATATCAAAATAAGCTATTCAAAATGATACTGCAGTGCATGTTTTTTATGCAATTGCTCAATTCTCAAGCGCATCATTCATAAAAGTTACCAAATTAGATCATGTACCTTTTGAATGTGTATTTCTCCTGCACTGGCGGAAGTAGAAACAGCGGCGGACTTGCGTTTGCGGCTAGGTATGGCGGCGGAGGAGCAACAAAAGGATCGGAGGCTAAAGAAGAGAAATGGAATTGTGTCCAGTTTTAACGAAGTAGTGGCAATGTGGATCAACCGCTGAAGTGCCACAGCCGCCGCCATATCTCGCTGCAGTCTCTCCGCCTCTGCTACGTTATAATCAAAAATGACTTTTTACTTGAGCCGGTTGAGTATCGCAGTTGAATCATGTGTTGTTTCCTATAAGTTTATGAGAAATTCAGTAATGGACCTCTGCAATAGAAATATAATAGTGTCAGTATTTGTTTAATAAATTTATATACATTATTAATGTTGAAGAAAAACACAGTGACCATCTTACCTTCGATTTCTTCATCGATTGAACTCACTCGAACTCGTAAGTGCAGGTAGAACCAAATTGATTATCTGCTCTATTCCTGTATGATGTGGAGAACGTTAGCAGATAGAGATAATAGGCATGAGGTAAATCGGTCGTGTTCTATGGTTGGAAGAAATATAGATGTTACAGAGTTTGTAGCTAGGGTTTGAGAGGAAAATGGAGTTTGGGTGAATGTTGATGGTGGCGCCGCCGCAGCGGGTTCTGTGTAATTCGAGTTTTTGTTTCTTCGCTGAAACAGTTCTTTTTAATTCGAATCGGTTCGGATACGGATTACCATATCCGATTTAGCTCATCAGGAGGAGTTGGTAGTGTCTTTTATATATTTGGTACTAGGGGTGCTTAAACGGTAACCCGATAACCGAACCGGAACCGGCCGGTTATCGGTTAACCGGGTCTGGAACCGGCCGGTTATCGGTTCCGGTGCGCAAATTTAAGAGAAATCGGTTATCAGTTATAACCGGTCGGTTACCGGTTATCAGAGGCGAAGCCACGTTGGGGCATGGGCCCCCCAATAATTTGGAAAAATTTGAGGGGTATTTTAGTAATTTCATATTTATAAATAAAAAAAATATAATATTAAAAATCAGATTATTTTTAGTTCAGTTTTTCCAATCTTTCATCGTTCTCTTTTGCCACACTGCACCT
>JAYDZE010487778.1:0-15817 GCA_034509125.1 Monilaria moniliformis
AGAGAGAGTTCTGTGACAGAGAATGAGAGGGGGGACGCGGGTAGGGAAAGGGTAGAGAGAGAGTTGCCAAAGAGAGAGGTGAAAATGAGAGGGGCAAAAACGTAAAAAATGGAAATAACACACTTCAACAGTGTTTTAACCCACCAATTTGGGGCGATTATTAAACTGCATGCGTGCGTCAATACGACGTCGTTTTCGGCAGTTTGGGTGCGGGCCGCGATAATAAAGGCTCGGCCCAACGGGCCGAGATAAAAGTTAACATGGATACCAAACAACAAAATAACTCATGTTAAATTATCCTAACATGGGTTATCATGTGTACCAAACAGGCCCGTAGTGTTTAATCCAAATTTGCGCTCAGTTTATGTCATTTCTCGGCCATTTAATATTTCCAATTTTATTTTTATCACTTTTCATATTTAATAATGATTAAAGTTTATTTATTTATTGAAATATTCTATATTTAGAATGAAGAATAACAAACATAACACTCTTTCAAATTAAATTCTATAAAACAATTAAAAATATGAAATTCATATTCAACTAACTTATTCCACTTACAATGTAACTTATATTCTGGTATATAATAAACTTTACCAACAAGCACATTTATATAAAAGGAACCACCAAATTAACTTTTAAATGTCTAAGTTTAAATATTTTTGGAACAATTAAAATGATTTTTGATTGAAATTTTGAATTGGATAATAAAATAAATATTTTTTTTTATCAAATTGGAGCTTGAATATTATATTATGGAGCTTTTCACGAGCCGAGCTGGAGCCGAATTCGATTGTGAAAATTTTGTGTCGAGTCGAGCTCAAACAACATGGATGGAGCTCGATTGAAGCTCGAGCTGATCTTCATGTGTGAAATTCTGTGACTCAAACAACAATAAAAGTTTGGTTCGAATTTAATTAGGTAGGAAAGTTAAATATATACACTGAGTGATCAATGTTTGTCGATCTCGGTGGAGTCGCCATCGTAGTCGCTGCTGGTGAAGTCTTGAGACGCCATGACCATCTTCTTGAACTTGAGCATGTCGGCGTTGTAGGCGCGCGTGTCGTAGAGCTCGGTCCCCCCGTTGGGGTTGTAGAGGGCGCTCTGGCCCGGCTTGACCCCGTCGTTCAAGTCATCCAATGACGAGTCTCCATCAAGAGCCCGCACAATCTGGCTCATCTTAGGGCGTTTTCTTGCAGAATGGCGTATGCTGGCAGCAGCACAGGTAGCCATACGAGAGAGCTCGTTGTGGACGAATTTACCCTCGAGGCGAGGGTCCACCACTTGTTCAAAGTTTCCATCTTCCAGTGCCTTTGTTAGAAGAGGCCGAGCCCAGTCTACCAGACTATCTTCCATCATGCTGTTAGAGAGGTCGATAGGTCTCCGACCGGTGATGAGTTCCAGCAGCATCACCCCGAATGAGAACACATCGGATTTCTCTGACAATTTCCCGCTTGATGCATATTCCGGCGCTAGGTACCTACAATTTATACAAATCATCATATCGATATTGCCGACTCACTCACTCACTCACTGCTCACCCAAAAGTTCCCATTACGCGCGTAGAGACATGAGTATGGTTATCAGTAGTGAGTTTAGCCAATCCGAAATCAGCCACCTGCAAAATTCACAACATGCATCATGGATATATCTACATGGCATCAACAGCTTATTAAGCTACCATTGCTTCATAGTTGTTGTCAATAAGAATGTTTGCAGCTTTGATATCACGGTGGATAATTCGTGGTTGACCTACAATCACAATAAGCAATAAGTAGAGATGGATTGAGAAAATAGCAAAGAGAAATGACAAATCAAACAAGAAGAATCACACAATCTTCATGCAGGTATGCAAGCCCCTTGGCCATGCCAACTGCAATACGAAGCCTTGTCGCCCAATCAAGCACAGGTTCACCGTTCCCTGCAAGCAATTAATATGTATCATCAAATAAGCATTGCAAAAGCTAAAAACGTATGCCAAATTTGGAGAATGAAAGAACCATGAAGATGAAACTCGAGCGTCTTATTAGGCACAAACTCGTAGACGAGCAGTTTGTTTCCATTAGCGATGCAGTATCCGACGAGGGAGACGAGGTGGCGGTGGTGGACGCGGCTGATGATCTCAACCTCGGCCTGGAACTCGCGCTCGCCTTGGCCGCTTCCGCTTTTGAGGCTCTTGACGGCGACCTCTCTCCTATCAGGCAAAACACCCTTGTGGACGAGGCCGAAGCCGCCTTGCCCCAACAAGTTGGCTTGAGAGAATCCATCGGTGGCTGCGGCAAGCTCCTCGTAGCTGAACTGGTACATACCTCCCATGTTTTGTGATTGGATCACACCATGTTGCCCTGAATATCCTGAGCTGAATTCGCCGCTCGAATTTGGACCCCACCCCCCGCCGCCCATGAAACTTCCCGCAGGGGGGTGGAGCTTCATGTTTGGATCCATAGGCTGCTGACCATGCCATTGCGACGGATCTCCGTTATAGTATTGGTTTCCACCTAATCAATTTCCCATTAACAACCAACTAACTGTTAATTATACATATATATATATATATATAAGAGAGAGAGAGAGAGAGATACCGTTAGGCTGGCATGCAGGAGCCATTAAATAATCGGATTTCCTTTTTCTCCGCTTACACACGAGGCAGAGGATGACAAAGAGAAGTGCAATGATCACTACTCCTCCGACAACAACTCCGGCGATGATTGATCCATTAAAATTCTGAGAATCGTGAGACGGTGGAGGAGTCGGGGGTGAACCAGCGGGCCGGGGGCGTGGAGGGTTAGGAGAGAGAATAAGCGGCGAGGGCGGTGTTTCTGGAGAAATAGGTTTTGGCTGGGGTGGAGGAATTGCAGGCAATGGAGAGAAATCAGCTTCTTGCGTAGGAGGATTTTGCGAGGGAGCCGCGTTTGTTGCAGGAGGTGGGGTTGACGGAGATGGAGGCGGTTGGGCGGGAGGAGATGGCGGCGGAGTGGCGGTAGATGCTGGCGGAGGAGGGGGTTCGGATGTTGTCGGGGTTGGAGGGGATCCAAATGTTGCGGGAGGTGAAGGGGGAGGGGATGAGGGCGGCCTTGAAGCCGCGGGAGGAGGAGGGGAAGAAGTTGGTGGTGCCGGAGGTGGCGACGTTGGAGGGGAAGGAGTCGGAGAAGGCGGAGGAGGGGTGCCTGCTCGGGGTGAGGGTGGTGGCGGCGTTGATGCTGGAGAGGGCGGGGGCGGAGTTGATGCTGGAGAGGGCGGCGGAGGTGTTGACGCGGGAGGAGAGGGGGGCGGCGACGTAGATTCCGATGGTGGTGATGGTGAAGGAGGAGAGGGCGGAGAATCCGTGGAAGATGAAGGTGTTGGGGGAGTAGCCTCCTCCTCCGATGACGACATAATTATATTTAACTAAGCCGAAACCCAAAATTACTCCACCTTGATGAATATGTGCATCACATGAAGATCACATGCATGAATTCGCCGTTTCCTGTCAACAGTTTCAACTTATGAAATCCCTAATTCATGCGGTGATCGACAATTTGACGGTGCTGTCTCTCTCTTTTTGAGCCTTGCAAATGAAAGGTAAGACACAGAAATTATGGCGAATTGTGTTAGTTGCTATCTTACGAGGTCTGCCCCCTTCGTCTGCCTTCCTATAAAACAGCCTCTCTCTCTCTCTCTCCTCTCTTCTAATGTTAGGAGGTTAGTTGCCCATTTTTTAGTTATTCAAAATATATCACGGCTTCTCAAGTCAAACTCGACAAGTGGATGACACAAAAATATTCACGCATATACATGAACAATACATCAAATATCTAAAAACAATCTATCTCGTGAAGACATACCAACTCACATTGAAACGTTGTGTCTGAACTAAAAAATTATTTGTCCTTATTTAATATAGCGATAATAATTATTACCATAAATTGGAAGTAGTCAATAGTATGACTGCTTGAAATAAATCAAAAATAGAATGATAAATCAAACATTTATTATTTCCATTGCATTTTGATTACAAAATAGCATCAAAATTAAATACAAGGATAAATTCTAAAACAAAATTAACCAAAACATTGAGCACTAGGAAGTGGGGCGGGAATGGATCCCTGCTCAATGAATTGCAGTCCAAACACAAGAATGATGGCTAACAACGACAGATAGGACAGGCCCTCCACAGCTCCCAACAGACCAAAGGGCCCGTTCGGGAGGCCCGACCCTGTCTTCGTCTTGGTGTAGAGCGACCACGCCACAATGCCCACCACCACCAGGTAGCTCACTCCTTCCAGTGCGCCTATAGACCCCGCTGGCCCGGGCGGAAGCCCGCAGCCAGTGCTCTTGAGAGTGTAAAGGGACCACCCTATCACCGGCGTCGCCACTAGCCCACCCACGACGGCGGCGCCCTCAACGACACTGGCGCCGCTCTCATTGGCCATGCCCCGTACTTTTAGCATTGGCTGATGCCTGAATTTGGTGCGGCGACTGATTGCCGCCGCCGCCGCCGGCGATGGCGAAAATTGTAACAACATCATTAGAGTCGATTTGCTGTTGAGCTTAAGCTTTTGCGATGAAATTTGTTTATTATTGGCTTCACCTTATCCACTGCCAACTAGATTGCTAAACCACATGTTTTCGGGCTTTTTCGGCATTTTACATGATAGGTAGATAAGGGGCTGTTTGTTGCCTAGAAAAGAAATATAATCCTAATTTTATTTTGTATTATTTTAAATGAGATGATTCTAAATTCATTTATATATAGAGATGCATTAAAATAAAACTACACATATAATGCATAACTAAGACCTGATTTTTAATCATTTCTTATACTACTCTTTATTCAATACACATATCATATTATTTGCTCTTAGATATGTTAATTTTACAGTTATTATTTAATCTTTATTATGTAATAAAAATTAATTTAAATTTGATTACAATTCTATATATTAAATATATTATTATAATAAAAAAAACATTAAATAATGGAACTATCGTCATATTGATTGAACAAGCCCAAAAGCAAAGGGAATGGAAGGGTTGGGCTGGGCTGATGGAATTTCCCTTGAAACAAACACCTGCAATATCACATTATAAAGCAGCATATGCTGCTGCACTGCACGCACGTGCAAGCAAATTTCACAACCCAATAGAAACATAGAAGTTTGTACAATCCATTTCTGTTGTTTCTTTTTCTTTTTCTTTTTCTGCCTCTAAAATATACGAGTATTTTTCGAGTACTGAGTTGCGGAGCGAGTTGAGCTTGAGCCCGCTCGAATCACGGCATAAGACCACAACTGAAGCGAAGCGGGAAATAAACCAATTTTTAAACACTCGTTTTCATGCTGTCCAGCCATAACATAATTTCCCTCCAAAATATTGTCTAGGGACACTTGGCTTGCAAACCCATTACTAATTTCAAGTTTTCCACCCTTCTTGGATATAAACATAACGCCCATCTCTATCGCTGCTTCGATGACTTGCTATACTGCACGATGTCGTCTTCTTCCTCACCATCATCCCCATCATCGTCGTCGTCGTCACCATTTCTCTTCCTTTTATGGGAAGAAGATGAGGGCGGCAACTCCTGGACTTCGCCATCTTGGTCATCTTCATCTTCAACATCTTCCTCCAATTCAGGGTCTTCACCTTCTCCACCACCATTATCTTCTGCTTCCACCCGCTCAACTGGTTGAACCAGGTATCCAGCAGACCCATAATCATCTTCCTGCAATCAGCCAACACAACAATAACCCATTACCTATCAAACTCAAAAGTACAGACAACTAAATCTAAACGTAGAAAGAAAACATTGTGATACTGCTGTATATATACATGAAAAAAAGACTATTGAACATGGTTAAAAACACACAAACAAACACAAAGAAGAACACTCAACATTAATCAAAGGGTATTATTACCTACACAATGACATCCAGATAAATACAAGAAAAAACTAACGCAAGACTCAAAAGGTAAACCAATAGGCAGCACTTCACTTTCACCTGATACTGAAACCTCAAACCATAAACCAAATTTGCCCAATATTTTATATGTATATGTTCATAGCAGATGTCTAACAGTGAATACATTACTCAGCATTTATCGCAGTACACTATAGGTCCACCAACACTTTGTTTATTCCTTCCTGACATCTTAAGGGGTACATATATTGGGTTCTGGCACAATTTTCATTAAATCAGAGAAACTTGGAAATCATTTCTATAAAAACAAGTATATGCTGCACTCCTGCTACATTACTGAATCACAAAAAACATAGGCAGACATAATTAAATTAAGAGCACCAAAACAGTTTTAGTATTACAATCAATCATCACTTATGTTGCAAGAACAAGCTAATTGTAACAGCCAATTCTAAATGGATTTTCCAGTAAATGAAAACCAACAGTTATGCAAACCAATTGGTCTTTACCTGGAGAACGAAAAACCTGAATAAAATCACAAATTCTAAATCAGGCTTTGAAAAAAAAAAGATTTTCCAGTAAAAATACATATTATTAAAAGATGGGTCTCTATCTGAAAAAAGGAGGGGAAAGAACACTCCAGACTAAAATAAATATTTTCAACCAGGCACTGGGAAGGAATAAATGGGTTTTCCGGTAAGTTGAATGGCAACAATATTAAACCCATTTTTACCAGAAAATAGAAGAAAAATCATTTCAGCTACAACTCACTGTTGCTAGTTTCTTTACAAAATGTTACCCTCAAAGGATGGCTTCTAAAATCCCAATAACTGTAGGCCAAAATTTTCAAAAATTTGAGATACCAAAACAGTAGGTGCAGACGAATATTTAGTTAAGCAATCTTGTTCATCAATAACTAAAAAAACAGGTTTGCTATAAAAGATGAAGTCAAAATCTCAAGAACCAGATTTACAGGCAGTTTTTTTGACAACATCGGGTCATTTTGCAAATATTTTATATAAATATATCAACCAAAAACCTTGTAGGTGCCAATGTCACATAAAAGCCGCAAAAAATTCTTAATCTTCCAATGTATTGCTTAAAAAACCACAACGACAAACAAGGCAAAGCAAGTTCTAGAAAACATAAACATAAATTCAGCAAGGATGTCCAAGAAAGGCAAAACCAAAAAAATAGAACCTGTTCGAGTTCTCAATACAAAGAAAAGATTCAACCAGATTGACAAATCACATTAAATATGAGATTTTCAAGATTGTTGGGTAAAAAGTGCGTTTGCATTTAATTTGGCCTAAGCTACTGGTGTGCTCATTGTGAGATTTAGTGACTAAATATGCATTCATCTCCAAATTCACCTGCTAAAGAGAAATATGCAACACAATTCAACAGCACAAAAGAAACAGACTTCGTAGGTGTCAATGACAGAAGAAATTATACCTCATCATCAGCCTCTTCTTCATCCTCAAACTCCCCATCCTCCTCAACTGCCTGCTCTTCCTCCCCCGTCTCCCCATCATCATCCTCATCAGCATCGTCCTCCCCCTGCTCATGTCCATCAATTTCTCCCTCGGTGCTTGTGCGCCTCCCAGTACTCTCAGGCTCCCCCAAATCCCTCTCATCGTTATCGACTTCTTCTTCGTCCTCATCCTCATCATCATCGTCATCATCGTCGTCCTCCACACCATCCTCCCCATCATCACTGTCATCTATCTCGTGGACTTCGACCACATCCTCATCATCACCTTCGTCATCCTCATACACTTCCTCTACCGAATCATCTTCATCCTCTCCTTCCTCCTCGTCATCCTCTCCATCCACAACCTCCACTCTAAACCCATTGGAATGATGGTGAGAACTGCCAGCACGACTCAAGCCGTTGATCGCCCTTGACGTCTCGGCTTCCTCCTCGTCTGCGTCGCTCTCCTCATCCTCATCAACATCCACAACCCCCTCGCTCCCCGCTCTCTGTCCATTGCTCAGTCTAAACGGATGGTCCTCGCCGTCTATCTCCCCACTGCCGGGGTCATCCTCCTCCTCCTCCTCTTCATCATCCTCCTCGTCGTCCGACTCCGGGCGCTCATTCTCCTCCGCATCCATCTTGTCCAAATATTTCAATGACCTAATCAAACCGAAAACCCGAGATCGGTAGTCCTTAATCCGCGTAACAGGGCACTCGTAGAGATCCAATGAGACCAGCCTCAGCTCTGCCAGCGGTCTCAAGTCGTTAATATCTGAAATCCTGTTATTGGACAAATCGAGGTCCCGCAACGATTCAAGCCCGGCTTCGACGAGAAACTCGAGCCCACCTGCGATCCGATTATCCGATAAAATAAGTTTCTGCAAATTCCGGAGGCGGGGGAACTGCTCCAGCGACGAGGCGCCGATGTTGGCCATAGAGAGGTGCTGGAGATTGTGGAACTTCTCGAAAAGCGACGGCGGCGGCAAACGGCCGTGGACGCACTTCACCGCGCCGTCGAGCGTTAACGTCCGAACCAAATCAACGTCCGTTTGGCCGTCCAACGCCGTCTCCACCGCCCTCTCCCAGATCTCATCCATTATTCTACCAATCCCTATTTTTCTACTGCATAAAAACACATACAGAATCCTATAATCAATTCCTATAACGATATAGATTCGAAAAAGGTTTAAACCCTAGAATTTGGCTAACGTCGAAATTTCTCTCTCCAAAATTTTCTGTGTAACTCTCTCAAAGGCTGGCTCGCTATAAGATATTGGAGGTGAGTCGCCTCCGAGTTAGATGAGTTAGGGTTGGTTGGATTTGAGTTAAGTTTGACCGCGGTAGGGTTAAATGGAGAGACAAAGGAAGTTTGACGAGTAAGTGAATACGAACCGCACGATTAGAAAAGCAGGGATCGTTGACGTGGTAGAACTATTGACGGTTGTGATGGACGGATGGTGTGTTTGTTTTAAATGGAAGGAAGAACAATTTTTAGACTAGAGAGAGAGAAAGTCACGCGCTCGGCAAGTCTGGAACGTCTTACTGGATGGTGTAAATGTGGCAGCCCGCAGAGGAATATGCCCTTTGGATTCCTTATATTACGAGATTGCCATTGTTATTGTGATAGGAGCGTTTCAATACACGCAAAAATCATGGTTGGAGTGCATACTAATATAAAATCTATAGGTTTATTGCAAAAATTCATTTATGATGTTGCTGGACCAATTTACAAACTTTATTTTTTTTAGCAAAACCCTTTCATTACATTATCAGGTTTCATAGTAGGCACCGAGAAAGTTCTATTTTATTAGAATATAAGAATATTTAAAATAGTGTTAATATTTCGAAATAGCTTATTAAGATATTTAAAATTAACAGTTAGCCACGAACTCAAAAAATCTAATAAATAGTTGATTTTCAAATTTTCGAACGAAATTGCCCCTGAATTTTCGATCAGATTTTTGTTTACTACACTATATTTATCTAATTTATTCTCCATTTCTCTCTCATTTTTTATTTTTTTTCTCAGCATTTTCTTTCTCTACTCCACACAAACCCGGCCGCTTTGTCCTTTCACATCCTCCTTTTTCTCCGTCCCGCCTACTGTTGCAACCTGTCGCCTACTCCCTCGTCTATCTCTCAAACAGTAGCAACAAATCCTGGCCTTCGTCGTTTCCATTCGTATTTATCTTAAACGGCAGCAGTAAACCCCTGCTCGTCGCCGTCCCTCTGCTTGTCGCCGTCCGCGAGTGCGTCGTCCTCTACTTTGTCTACGATCGCGGGCGCCGCCGCCCTTTACTCTGCCTACCCCTCATGCGCGCCGCCACCATTCGACGTGGGGAAGCCACCGTCACCGCATTCATCTTCATCGCTCTCTTTTATGTCCTCATTTTGTTGATGTTTGGCTGGAACCTCACATTTTTTACTCATTCAGATGACTTTAATATCTTAACATAATATTTATAGAAACCTCAAATAGTCTAGTTTCAACTCCAAAAAGATTCACCTACAAATTCCTAATGGTTTGGGAGTTATACATGTTTTACTACCGCCTACCAGAACATGACAATTTTTTGGTAGTTATTTCAAACGTTTTATAAAAAAAAAAAGTAAATGAAATCTAAAAGTCATCAAAGTATACAAAACACTTCCAGACACGTTAAAGACATTTTAAAAAATTGTTCAAATAGAAAAAATCAACATTTTAAACCTACTGAAAAATTTAAGATATCTAACTGAAAAAATCAACATTTTAAAAAATTGTTCAAATAGCAGTTTCCAATTTTTGTAAATTTTATCATTTAAATGCAAGGATGTTCCAAAAGTACAATTTAACATCAAGACATTTTGATCCACATGCTTAACATAGTCCTTTAGAAGCATGACATTTCAAATACATGCTCAATTTAAGTTTCATACTTAGTCACATTTACTTAGTCACATAGGCAAGCAAAGTTTCAGCATAAGTTCAATTTTTTTCAAAATCTGACTTGACTTTGAAAAATTATTCTAAACCCCATAGAAGCTGAATACTAATAAAACCAGTTAAAGATATGCATGTCTATTTTATCAGGTTAAAATTTCAAAGCCTAGAGCAGTTTGAGAATTATGCATGGTTTAGCACATGCTATCAAAATTGTGAAGTAAAATGACAGTCTTTTTGTAAAAATCACCATAAATTCACCCACTCGAATCATTCTGAAATGTTTACACAATACTCCAACATCTTGAACTAGCTCCAGTTAACATTTCAAAATAAACAAAAGGGTTTTGATCATCAAATCAGTCTCACAACATTCTGCAATAGCACAATTGTATGTGACTTTACCTAAAAGATGAGTTTATTGGCTCCAAAGAAAGTACAATTTGCACTTCCATTCATCTATCATCACAATTACACACATTATTACATGTATATAAGCAGAATCATTCGAGAGAAAACTTAAATCGAACATTCGATTATCAAAATTAACAATTCTTCTGAAACTATCAAACATGAACTCAAAGTGAAATCATTTGATTGAAACCATTATGAAATACTCTTGAAACTTAGATCCATGTATCCTAAAATACCTAATCTAGAAGCCATGCAACAAACTAGAAGGGAGTGCCAACCGATCCCTTCTCCCCAAGGTGTGTGTGCATGTTTCCGTGTATCCCCGTTGCTGTCTCAAATATTGAGCTTTATAAAACGGCTATGGTTGAGTGGGTTGCGATTCTCTGATCATGCACCTTCCCTGAGCCATTTTGTCTTCTTGCCGAGTCTCCACTCCTCACTCTTCATCATCAGTTCGTACTCTTTTGTCTTCTTTTATCATTCATCACCAGTGAGCTGGCCAGCATGCATTTGTATCTTTCCTCTGGTATCTGCTTCTTTGTAAATATCAGTTTTTCCCTTCTACATGGGCCTGTTTTCTCCATTGCACCTCCATTCCAGCTCCAACTATCAACTGTCCAGTTTTTGTATCAAACACGCACCCAAAATGCAGATTATATTTAGTAAAAGCTCAATAAAACACCTGGTAACTGGTAAGCATAGCAACAGTTCGTACTGGTCAGCAGCTCAGAATGCACCCGAAAATAGATTGAACCAATTGTGTTAGGGAAGGGAATTATACGATGCGGGAAGTAGGGATGCCAATCAGGCCAATCCATCAAGTTTTGGGCCAGCCCTACTTAGGTAGCGGGTTAATCGGGTTTAAATTTTATCAGGTTAGAAATTTCCAACCCTAATCATAAACGTTTGGGCTTCGAGCTAGCCCAATGGGCTAATCGGATAAAAGCAAATAATAAAAAATAATCTATGTATTTTTTATTCTTAAGAATCTTATATTTATTTTAACTAATATAAATAATCATTGAAGTGTCAAATCAATTGTTAAATAAGACTAAAGAATATGTAATTGTTCACTTAGGGCCAACTCATCGGGCCAGCCCATCGGGTTCCAGGTTAGCCCTACTCGAGTTACGGGCTAATCGGATGCCGGCTAATTAGGTTGGAATTTTATCGGGCTAGAAATTTCCAACCATAACCCTCTAAATTTAGCAGTGTAGTCAAGTCGGTTCAGCAGGTTCGGGCTCATAGTTTGTACAGCACGATGCCATGAGCGTCAATCTCCATCGTTGTATATGGCAATCCGACATTGTGTCTAGAAATCACAGGCTTGTGCATTGTATAGTTCCCTTCTGACATGCTAGTTTAGTCTCTTTCCGAGTGGATCTTCAATCACTCAGTGTCGTGAGCAACAAATTCTCGTAAAAATATGAGTTATAACGTCTCGTGACGAGCTATTGGTTCTTGCATTTCTCCTATTCTCATGGTCAGCTATAAACTTATAATTATTTAGTTTAAGAATTTGTTTAGTACTTAAACTTTGTAATTTATAATTTGTAATTATTATATTAAATCAATATCAATTCAAATATTTTTTCTTCTTATTTATTATTTATTTTTCTATATATTTTAATTTTCGTATTTTATTTTTATATCATCATGTTGATTAGATCATATTGAATTTTAAAAAATCGAAACACCGCCGAAGCCGAATCGGAACTGAAACCAGAACCGTACGCCTATTAGCTTATCGAAGCGATTACGGTTCCGAATCAACGATCCTTGAGCCCGCGGCATCACTACGTCTAGCTCGCCAAAAAATGAACGACGAAACTATGGCTACGAGTTAATTGTCTTGAAAATTAGTCTTTCTCGTTGACTCGGAACATTGTAGTATGACAGTTTTAGCAATTACAATACAAATTTTTAATTTATTGTAAATATTTAGAGCTAATAACTGCAAATATATAATAACATCCACTAATTTGCAAAAATTTATTGTATATATCTAGTGTTCAATATTTTCAAATCATTCGACAAGGATTGTTCAGCATGTGTAGCTATAACGATTTTGTTTAATAGTAAAAATTATAAAAATTGCAACTGCAGCATTAAGTCATGTTTCCACTACAAATTGATTTAAATATATTTATTGCACTTAACTTTTGAAATATCTTATATACACACATTGAGCATACTGGGCAAACGACATTACTCGACCAAATCATTACAAAAATTTCGACTAAATTTGTTGGACTCGTCATTGTATTACCAAAATAATTAAATTTTAAGACAATTAACCATTTTAATTATAGATAACTATTAAATTAAATTTTAAGACAATTAACCATTTTAATTATAAGTAACTATGCAATTTTTGTTGCGGGTAGTTTCAAATTTTGCCTTAAAAAAAATTACAAGTGGTATATATCAGAACAATTAAAACACTACACCGCACGAGGGCAGGACCACTACGCCACACGCAGGCTGAACAACTACACCGCACGCAGGCGAGACAACTACACCGCATGTAAGCGGGACAAATAACTCCGCACGTAGGTGAGACAACTACACCACCATAAAATAGAAAAATACACCGCACGCAAGCGGAATTTGAACCCAAAACCTCTCGCTAAAAAAAAGTTTTCGAGTATTTCGGTCTTGCATTAGTCTCCGCGGACAAATTTTGAACTTTACTCAAAGCACGGAGAGCAAAAGTCAAACCAAATGAAAATGCAAGGCATCGTGCATTTTGGTATTTTTTTCAAATTTACCTAGTACTTTTTTTGGAGGCATAAATTAACCTAGTCCTCTACTATTATCAGTATAAAAAAGTAAAGCCAGTATAAAAAACAATATTAGAAATATTATTTAAATGACTTTCATGCAAAAGTATTCGTAATATCTTGAGTAAAAATCATCCCAATACATGTGAGTTAATTAATACCATTAGTAAAACTGTTAATATTTCAATACTTTCTCTTAACATTTTTTGTAAATATGATTTTACTTATTGTAATGAGCAGCAAAAAAGGAAAAATAACTAATGTAGTAATGTGCCTACCTTCGGCTAGGCAGCCTATGGATATCATAAGTATTATTTTACGCATAAAAACACTTAAACTATGATTTTAATTGATAAATAAATTCAGTGGTTGCTTAGAAAGAAGAATGTGAATTAATTTGGTCACATCCAAGAGATGTAATGTGATGATGAAGCGCAATTTAATTGGTAAGATGCTTCATCTTCAATCAATAGGTAGGAGATTCGAGTCACCACATGAATAAATGAGACATGTGGAATCCTTATTGGACAGTTAAATTAAGTATATTGATTTTAAGAAAATTATAACATAGAACTTACTTATTGATACATAAATAAACGTTGTGAGCATCACATAAGATTTAAAAATATATAATTTTCTATTTTTGTTATAGACTGTTGGCTTGGAACGATTTATTGTTTAAAAAAAATGGATGCGCAAGGAACAAAGACCATGGATGGGGCTAGCGTCGGTGGCCGAGGCATGTGAAACGTTCATGGATCCAACACTCAATCCTTATTCATCAACAATCTTAGGTTCTTCTCATTTTGCCTATTGTTCTGCCAGTTTTGTCTAGTTTCATTCATAAATTATAGTATAACTCCTCCCTTCAATAATAATTAGTTAATATATTTCTAATAAAATTAATATTGGCTTTATTTAAAGTTTAGAAATTACAAATTTAAATTCACGAGACAAAACTAAAAGAGGTAAAAAGGATGAAGGAGGCACTCCCGAACCTAAGGTGTTCAAAATTTGGTCTAAAATGTAAATCAAATCGGGTCAAGTGGTATTTGTATGGTTTAGTTCGGTTTTATGGTTTGAAAAATATGTTCTGGCTTACGTTTAAAAAAAATTATGGTTTGTGATTCAGGTTTGGTTTCTAAAAATTATAAACCAAACCGTAAACCGTAATATAATTGATTAATTATTAATTTATTATTATTGTTTTTATAAGTATATATATATATATATATATATTTGAATTTTTAAGTAAAAATTCTTTATTAACTTATATTTATAACTCTTTTTTAAAAACCTTTATACCACCCAAATTTACGGCATCTGCAACGCAGAGTGGGCCCCCGTGACACGTCGGAGAAGAAACGCGTTGGAGACGGCGAAATTGGCGTGATGGCATGTCGATGTGTGTCATTTCATGCACCTCATGCCACACACGTGTGCACCACTTACAGCGTGCGTGATCGATCCCCACAAGGGATTTTTGATAATAAAAAAAAATAATCAAATTTCCCTCCTATAATACCCAACAATTCATTCACATATGCATTTAATTAGGATATACAAATATACACAATTGCAAATTATATGAAATAAGAAAAAATTAAACAAAAAAGAGACATGACTCATGAATAGTTCAAGTGATAAGATGAGATAATAATAGGGTTGTGGGTGTTAAGGGATCTGTCATGCAGCCGCTTTTGCGGACTGAGGCGCGATACGGTGGCTGGGGATGGACTACGGGGGGATAGCTGGGCTGCAGTTGCGGTGCAATCCACGGCAAAGCCGCACCAATTTCCAATTTCCATTTTCTTTTTCTTTCATATTTCTTTTTTCTTTTCATTTTTTGGTTTAATATTATTTATGACTGTGTTGTCGGCTAGTTGATCTACTTGAAGTTAAATTATGATTTTAGTGTTTAAATTTTAAAATTAAATACATGTGTAGACACATGATTTTTTGAAAGAAAAAAATATGCGGTTTTTTTTTTAATATTTTAATCATGAAATTTTTGAAATTTTTTACATTTATTTTAATTTTAGAAATATCACAATTCAAATAAATATATGAAATTGGAAATTAATAAAATAATGATGAATTAAAAAAATAAATGATGGGACCATGAATAATAGAGGTCTGACTGGATTTTTGTGGTTGACTTGTTGCCTTGTTGGTGTTTTTGGAGAGGTTTGACATGCTGACAAAGTATGTGAATAGTAAAGGTTTGGTTGAATTTTTGGGATTGGGTTGTGGATGACTTTATAAACTTAGAACCCTAACCTCACTCACCCATACTATTGAACCGAATACATATATATATATA
>JAYDZE010487889.1:0-15815 GCA_034509125.1 Monilaria moniliformis
GTGACAATTAAACCATAACTAGAACAATAAAAGTTGAATTACATACCTTTTAATGGATTTCAACAAAAACTATCAAATCAATGCAACAGATCTGCAAATTTGAAGAATTTCGAAGAAGTTTGTGTGAGTGAAATGCTTGTGTATTGTAGCTGTTGTGGGAAGGTGGGAGGGGATAATATGCACGCGTTAGACGTATGAGGAGAATGCGTCTCCCAGGTAAGACGCATTCACCTCATGCGTCTCCATTTCCACCACGACACCGTCGTTTCAGCAAGACGAAGACGCATTAGTTAAATGAAGATGCATTTCGCTTATGCATCTTACCCATTTCTGAAAGTTAAAAAAAAAGTTCCTATTTCGGAAACCTTTTTCCTAGAGACGCCCAAATCAAGAATTTTGCCCTGCAATGTACGTGAAAATGCAGAAGAATTTGACCTCATCTGAGGAATTATTGCCTTCATTATGGGACAAGTGCAAGGATTTTGTTTCTAGTATGGTATTTTACACAATTTTTAACATTCAAAAAAATTATCTTGGATTATTCAAAAGATAACAAAATTTTGAAAAAGACACTAATTGATGGTGTTCAACTATTGCAGACTAAGTTTTTTGAAATTACACTGTGGTTGCTTAGTTGATAAGATGTTTTCCCTACAACCAATGGTTGAGAGTTCGAGTCACCACGGCGGAGTAAATAGAGAACCATTATTGATAATTTTTTAGAAGAAAAAAGGTATATACAACTCAGAATGTCACAGATGTCCCGGAAATGAGAGAAAAATTGGATTCCATGTAATGAAATGTTTCATATTTCTTTTTAATGTTTTTTAAATTTATTTGTTTGTCTTTTTTTATTCTAAAGTTTCATCTTCATTTCATTTGTTTGGCTGATATATTCATAGGCCAATCTCTGATTGTGTTTATAGTTTGTAGATGATCTTAATTCTATACAAGTACCTAATTTTAACATTAGCTAAATTACATGAACTTGATTTTAATAAATCAAAGTAGAGGAATCCAATAAAAAAATAAAAAATATATATAAGAAAAACTCAGAAATATAGAGAACTAAATAGGTATTTATTTGTAAATGGAACCACACGTTACATTTCCATAACTGGAATAGAAAATGAAATATCATTAATCTACTCAATAAAGAATTATTATACATTAATCTTATTATATTTTTCTCATGTACATTAGTACTAAACTACCTAATATCATAACAAGCCTGATCAAAATCATGAATTGCACCCACGACTATAGAATCGCTAGAAGCCCAACATATATCCAACTGAAGTCGCATTTTGTCATCTCTACTAACCAATATTCATAAACTCCAGCAGTATTATCTCCATTGCTTTAAAAAAAAAATTATATCATGTTAGCTCATTGTTAAATATACTTGAACATGCTTATCTCCCTCGCAAAATCCTTCTCCTTGATCACTGCTTAGCCTGCATAACAAGATTTAGAAAAAAAAATTACAACTTTGGTTAGAGAGTGAAAATCATTACTTATTCCTCAAAAGTAAAGAATTTGAGGGTTTCGAATTGCTATAAGTTAGAGGCATTATTGAAATGTTTCAATAGTAGTGTCAACCTAATTGTAAAATAGGTCAAAAATAGTGACTTATTTTACTTTTAACACTTCTTTTTTCCAAAATATTTTCAACCATGGAAATAACTTTTAGGGCCATTCTTGATATTCTATATTGGGTAGTAGATTTGGTGAGTGGGGTCAAAGTGATGGCAAAAGAATGAAAACATGTGACAAGCTGCAAACTCACATGTTACACTCAAAAGAGACAAGAGTTTTTGTCCTAAAACAATTGAAGGGCAATTTTTTTCCAAAAAAAACCTTAGAACATATAGAACACTTAATTCTTAATATAGTGTGTTGATTCTTGAATACCTGAGAATAGAGGAAAGTGCCAGAGATTGCAATGGCAGCACCAAGAGCATTGATTGGCTGAAGAGGAGTATTAAAGATGATGATGGAGGCTACTATCACTGAAATTCTCTTCATGGTGTTGCCAATGCTAAATGTTAATGGAGATATCTCATTTAGAGACATGTATGACACTTGATTATATAGATGGTAAAACACACTCTGAGCCACCACCCACCTGCAGTTTTTCACACCAACCACACATTAGTCTTTGGGACAAAACACACACACACGCACTATACATATATGTGTGACAAGGAGATGGTCACAAAGAAAAGATATTTCTATATATCTCATGATAGCGTCCATACCTTGGATACTTGTATATCTTAATGTGCATGTATACAAGCTTGATGTACTTCACTTTATATAGCATGTACAAGATCCAGTATATAAATATATTAATTTTTTCAGAAAATACTTTAAGTAAAAAAAAAAAAACTGAGTAATGAAGAGCAAGTGCAAGTGGCCGAATGTGCATACAACCTAAAGAAAATAATAACACACAACTTTTGTGAGACTGTCTCACCATAAGACAGGTCAAGATTCTAATCTAAAATTTATATTTTAATAGCGTACTTACAGTGACAAATATGATATTGGAATATAAATCAGAATCAGAATATTGATCTCACACAATACTTAAAGTTGTTAATAAAAGAGAAAATTGAGGTAATTACCATATGAAATTAGGTCCAATTTGAGAGAGTGCCTTTTCCCAACCAACAGCCCATAACTGAGGGCCCTCGACAGCAATAGCAAAAGGTGTGAGAATGAAAAGAGACATAATTGAGAGACAAGCATAGTAATTCATTCCTCCAACTGATTTTCCATTCATTCCCCTCTTTGAGAATATGTTCCTAAATACAAATGCCAAATTTGACAACATTGCCCCCATAAAACCTGCATCCAAAATTTAACAAAGAATTATTTCACTTTTCAATGTCGTATTTTATTTTATTAATAAAGCACTGGCAGATACGCGTCGTGTTCTTACCAATGAGATTGAAATTGAGCTCGGTGGCGGCGGAGAGGGCGCAGCCGCCGATAATAGGAAGCAGGGAAAGGTAAACCGGCAACGAGAAAGCCTCTCCGAGCAGAAACCTCGACACCAGGACGGTGAAAGCCGGTTCGCCGCTCTTTATAATGTGAGTGAAAGAAACCGCCACTTTCGACATGCTGACGGTGGCCGCCACGTGTCCTATCGTATGCGCGACAGCGACCTGCAGCGCACACAGTCGGTTGTTAAAAGTTTCCCATTTTAATAAATGTCACACGAAATGAGACACTAATTATGGATAATATTATATTATGTTTACCGGAAAAAGAGCTTTCCAGAAATCGAGGTCCGTTTCGGGGGCCTCGGCGATCCTCGCGGCCCACGAGACGAGCATGAGGAGGGAGCCGGCGGCAAGCGACAGCGTCGACGTCAGCCACGGGAAGGGGAAGGCATTGAGCACTTTCTTGTTGTAGATGTTGAAGACCACGTTGAGGGCCCACCACGTGGCGAAGTAGGCTCCGATCTTGAGCTTCTGCGCGGCGCCCTCCCGATCAAACTCAATGCTGATCGGGACGGGCTGCGACCTGGCCTCGTAGGCGTTGCATGGGACTCCGGCTCTCGGGGAGCCCTCCGGCCTGCCTACGGAGCCAAACCCCATGGCGGCAGAGATATGCAAGGGCTTGTGGAGGTACACATCTTTCTTCGGGTGGTACAATGTTGGGAGAGTTTGAGGTTTTGGGAGAAAAGGAGATCTTTTGAGTAGGTTTTCGGAGAATGTTGCTGCGGTTATGTAGGATTGGTTTGATGAGAAAGCCATTGTTTTTCTTAGTTGTGTTGAGGGATGTTGTAATAAACTAGTAGTAGTAATAGTAGAGATTTTTTTATTTGATTTGGTGCGTTACCACCACTGGTAGAGGGATTTGGGTGAGTTTTTGGACTACAGAATGGCTAGGGCTATTTATATAGAGGGCGGCCGGGTGCGGTGGGGCCCACACCCGACGTGCAGGCCGGCCTCTCGGGTAGGTTGGGGTTGGGGTGGATGTTGGAGTGTATCTGCTGCCTATCAGCGGGTTGGAAGAGGCAAAACCAAAGAGCGGTGAAGTGTATGCAATTTGGTTGTAGCTTGGTTGGAAATGTCCAATTTTGGGGGTTTTGGATTTATTGTAAATTTTGATTTTGAATGACGAAGTTGGACTTGTATTAGGATACCTCCTTCTACATTCACCTAATTTGGTTGGTGACAGTGTCACAATTTTTGAAAAAATTATTTCTTGATCTCACCAATAAGGTCTATTTTAAGTGATAAAGTTGAGACACATCAAAATTTCATATCAAAAGATTTTAGGTTCAATCTCGCCTACTCTTATGATGGTGTTGTGATTTAATTGATATTACACATATCTCATATAATTCTTTCAAAAATACTAGCTAGGTGGCAATCTCATAGAGCATTACGCGCCATAGATCCAGCAGCATTAGACCACTCGTGAAAATAAGATCCAGCAAATTTTGACACCAAGAGTCTCTATATATTGATTTTGGGTAAAAAATGATTTCCTGGAAATAAATACTATTTGTACTTCACTTATGAATATTTTCATTAATCTTCTTTCTTATTTGAGTAATTTATTTAACTTATTTTTAACCCTCAAATCGGTCACTTATAGTACAAATTAGTGAGTAGAGTTAAAAATGGAAGGCTTCCATAAGCTTAACACAAGGAACATCTGTTTTTCATGGCCTCAAAATCGATTACTTTATAACTCTTTTTCTCCTATAATATATTCAACGATGGAGAAGAGTCGAACTCATTGGTCGTATTAATATAAATAAATGACAAATTTATTAACATAAATTGCTAAGCATCACATGTATTTGAAAATGAAATTGGGAAGAGCGACAAGTTGAACAGAAATCTCCCTGGCCCTCAATTATTATGAATTATAATTATATTTTGACTAGCAATTGCAAAATAATGTATATGCTTGAAAGAAAATAAATTATTGATGTCTTGTTAATTTAATAATGGCCGTTGGAATTTTTGTCACAATATAAATAATAGAGAAGATCTTAGGCTTCTTGTAAATGTCGTTTTCATCCGCCTTAGACCATCTCCAACTATTTACATTAAACTTAAACCAATTTTTCAGTAAATGTGACATCAAACAATAATTTTACTTCAACATTCACATCAAACTCAAATCATCTTCACTTATTTTTTATACTTTTTCAATCATAGCTATATATTTTATTTAAATTACACATCAACCCTACAACAATTTATAATCAATAATTTCATATAAATTTAAATATTACAATGAGATATGAGTATTAATATATTTACTTATTTAAAATATTATTTATTGAATAAAAATTTACACAATTTGAAAAATTAAAATATATTAAACATACATTTAATTATTAATATTATTTTAATAATTTTTTATTAAATTTCATAATATATATGTAATTAAATTTAAATGAGGCCAATTAATTAAATACATTAGTCAAATCAATTTGATAAATTTTTTTACCAAACTTACATATTAACTCACGTGAAGTTAGGCTTTGATAATTAAAGCCAAAATAATTAATAAGCCCAATTAATTAAAATTCAATTATTCAAAAAGTTAGGTGAATATTTGTAGTAATTAAATTAAATTCAATTAACAGCCGGCCGTTACTTAATAAATAAATAAGCTCAGTCCATACATACACTTAATAAACAAATAAAGCACTAACCTAATTGACTAAACAGCGCCCCTTCTTCTTCCTCCATCTTCTTCTTCTTCAAGCCGTTTTCTTCCGGTTTGCAGAAGTAATGGTACTTCTCCTTCTTCTCTTCTTTTTCTCATTTTCAAAATAAAACAAAGATTTGGCTTCGAATACATATACCTAAAGTTTTTGCGTTTGTGACAGTACAAATGCAAATATAGGTTTGCACTGTTCAAAAACCCAAAAATTTGTAATTTTGCGTTTGGTTTTGGCTCACCATTGGAGAAAATTCTTCACTGAAAAGTGGATTTTAGGGGACGACTAGAGATGGTCTTATAACTTATTTCCCTCGAGTTTGGTGTATCACAAAAAAAATATCATTTCTAAATCCCTCGTGCTTCATGTAATTCCTTAATCAATAGTTTGATTTTCTTTTTATTTTTTGTATTTTTTTTTATTTTTGTTAGAATCTTACTATATACTAAAACATCGAGTATGTTGGTTTATTTATTTGGATAAATTGGAGAAAATACTAGAAGGTGTTTGATATAATATAATGAAATGAGGGAGAATGAAATGGAAGTCCATTTCATTATATACCTCCATTTCATTCCATCATACCAAACACCTCCATTTCATTCTCTCTCATGTCATTCCATCTAATTGGAAAAGCTCAGCCTCGAAGTAAATAATATCACAACGATGTCGAAATTTGGAACGTTGAGACTTGACCTAAGTGCCCAACATGAACAACTGTTAATGTTCGAACTTCGAATAAAGGAAAGTGCGAAATCGCTACACCTTCATTTGTCGCTTTCAATCAAATGTATACTGCGGTGAATTGTTTGTACATTTCTTTCATTGATGTGACAAATGCGAGTTTACAACCTACGGTTCTCATTCAGTGGCTTGTCAATTTTTTCTTCTTACTTTCCTTGCACCATTAATTGACTCCAAAATATCTTACGCACATCAAAGCTATGCAGGGAAATTTTGATTCAACGGTTGATAATTTTTCTTTTATTCCTAGAGAGAATGTTAGCAATTTTATGACTGTAAATGCATTGGTTCGAGATCGACTGTATATGAATAATGCACGAATTTTGACTCAACTTATGATTATAATTTTACTTTTGAGACGTTCCAATAATATTTAGGGATGTATGTGGAAAAAATTGTAATGGAGAACACAATTTTTTTGGGATCGTTCATATCATCAGTCATGGATCCCAAAATGACATCGTCTGACGTCTTCTTCTTTTTCAAAAAAAAAAAAAAGATTCGGCAGGTTGAGAGCATGGCGTTTCTGGTCGACTCTAAGAAAAATTAGTCTATCCTGGCAGTCGGGGGTCGGCCGATCCTTCCCGACCCTAAATCCGCTACTGGGCATTGGTGTTTTCTAAATTTTGAGTTTTATATCTTAAGAAGCTAATTCTTATGCAATTGAATTTGTTGATATAGTGGAAATACTTGCTAAAAAATATCTCAAATCAAAATCCACTAATACATAAATATCTCAAATTTGTTATTGCGATTTCCCTCGTCATCCACAAATAAGAGCAGTGTAAATTTCACAAATAACAAATTTTTCTTCTAGTCGGGAAAAGTATTCCTTATTTATATATTGGAAAATCGAACTTCTACACTCGTGAAGAGAAATTTTCCAAAGAAATAACAATTTATTAGTTACGGCACGTGCATATAAACTATTTGGACACAAGAACCTCAATTTTATTATACAAGATTATTTTAAGAGTTATTTTCACAATATATAAACATCATTAATTTCAGGTGGTGAAAAAAATCTGATGCGAAGTGTTTGTCATTTTCTTGAAAGAGTTTTGAATTTGTGGCTCAAATTTCTTATGGGCTCAATAATTGTACCTGCTGCCAGCAACACTTGCTCAAATCTTCAGACATAAGTCAAGAATACAACATCAAATGTTACATTCTTTTTTCTTTTTTTTTTCATATCCCATGCTTGATGTGAACTATTCGATTGTTAAATTTCCAAAGAGAATTAATTTTGCTCACTGAACTAATATTAAAGAAACAAAAACAAAATCAGAATTCATAAACAAATTAAACCAAACCACATTATACGCTAAGTTCATAAACAAGTTTTTTTTTTTTTTCCCTTTTTTCTAAAATTATTACAAAAGGAAAATTGGACCTGAAAAACAAGCTAAAATAACCATCACAATCAAATTTACATCAATGAGAGAGAGAGAGAGAGAGAGATTCGTATCATAAAAAAATTAGCAACTTGGTGAAATAAGAGCACATCATAAAATCAACTAAATACAAATCTAATTTCTGAAAATGGCGGGAACAAAAGTCAAGATTTATTTGAAAAAAAAATATATCAGAAAACATAATCTCAAGTCTAAGCAGGTGCCCTAGAAAATGATTCCTACACTCCCAGCCAAAAACTGCAAATCAAGAGTCAAGAATCAACAAGGAATCTGTTTCACAATGTAGTGGTCAGAACTAAACTCGCAGCCATTTGCTGAAGAGCACAGCTTTAATTTCAAGCCCTCTTTTTTCTCAGAAGAGGCCGTCTCCCGATTGTCACGCTCTTCTCTGAGTGACCAAACAAACCACGCAACACGGCTAAAACTGCAAACCCCAAGAATGGGAAATACATGTTCAAGAGCTTATCAGATGCTCGGTTGGATTGTTTCAGCTCCGCTAGTATTGCAACCTGAAATCAAGTAATATTCAGTTCAGAGACGGACATGAGAGAGGAAGAAGAAGGAGATTAAGATGGACATGAATTCAATTTCAATAGAGACGTACAGACTAATTATTGATTGCAAGTTCAATAAAGATTCAATTTTTATGATCATGAGAGAGGAAGAATAAGGAGATTAAGATGTTAAATATGTAAAACAAGTTCTTTTTTATTCTAAGCATATACTCATTCTTGTTTCCTAACCACTTTCACTAATACATCTAAATTATATTCATCTCATGGGAACATCATCTAATGCAATATATATATATATATGCGAAAGCTCTTGGGACATTTTTTTACAATAAATTGAAAATTGTAATGTTATGCTGTTATGCATAAAAGCTTTTTTCTACCTCCCCCTCTCTTCTAATCTCTATCTGTGGTTGTGTTTCTAAAAGCACTTTTTTTCCATTACAAAGGAACATGAATCTTAGTAATGGCCAACATTAAAGGTTTTATTTGACATAAAAATACTTCCATAATTTGCCTATACATTGAAAGAAACATGGAGTATTGGACCCTTTTCCCTTCTCAAATTTAAAGACATTTCCAATTACATGCAAGATAAGATTAAACTCAAATTTTTAGGGCCAACTGATACCAAATAAATAAGTTAATAAATAGGGAAAGTGACTGAATATGTAAAGCTCCACATACAAAGTTGTAGCAAATCAATAAGTTCACCAATTTTCTCATCTTATAACAAATATCAACAATTGCAGCTTATCCATTTCAGCGAGAACTTCACTGGATCCACTGAAGAGCGAATGTAGATGTTTGTGAGAGCTGAAAAGTCGAGCCAATAACCATGTACAGGTTAACCAATCAATTGGCATCTTATCTGCCAATTTTTGGTGATCACTAATCCTAGATCAGTGCAAGAATTGCTTCAAAATCATCAAGACTCGATCACATCTTCAAACAATCTAAAGCAACACATTCCATTCATATGTCTCAAAAACTCCCACATCCACATATAATCACCATCTAAAGTGGTTCTTTCCTTGATAAATGGAATACGCAGTGTAATATCATCTCAATCTAAGAAAATGAAACCACAAAAGTTCAATCTTTGTGCATATTTCAGGGCTCTAACAATAATTGTAAAACACACACACATAAAAAAACATCTTTTCTCTTTTCCTCATCTCAGCAAATCCATCAATAGAATAAGCAAAGGGTAATAATCTTCTCAATCTAAGAAAATGAAGCTGCAAAAATTCAATGTCTTTTTGCATATTTCGGGGATCCAACATTAATTCTCAAACACACACATAAAAAAAAATCTCATCTCTTTTCCTCATCTCAGCAAATCCATTAACAACAGAAAAAAGAAAAAAAAAGAAAACTGTGTACCATGGAAGTCAAAGTGGAAGCGCCATATAACAAACAGGTGGTGTTCAACCAGGATTTTCCCGCTACAATGGCGTAGAGAGACGCGAGAGCGAGGGGCCACTGGAAAATGAGCTCCAGCCAAATAAGCCCAACGAAGAAATGCGGCTTTTCAGAGACCAAATAATCGCCGTAGTTTTGCGTGTACCAGCTCTTGAGTTCCAAAAGGAACGGCGGAAACAGGTGCTGCGGGAGACAGGTCTGGGCGTCGAGGAGCGGCGCTGCGGCGGCGATAATGAGGAAGAAGAAGAAGAGCACAATGTCGACTAGATTGCAAAGGACGCCCATCTTGAAAAAGATGGAGTTTTAACTAAGAAAATTTTGTGGGTTGTGAATTTTGGGTGAGTCTCGTGGATGTCGAGGTTTTGATCGACAGTGTAAAGGGGATCTGAGGGCGTTGAATTCTTCCTCTCTCTCTCTCTTTGATGGAAGAGGTCGTTGAATTCTTGGTAGTTATGTTCGAACTGATGTTTCGGAATTTGCATTTTGGCCCTTCTGTTTTGTGTTAATGACATTACTAACCATATGTTGACTTTTCATGAGTGAAGAATAATTAATTTACTATTTTGGAAATACTTTTGAATTTTAAATTAATTTAATATGACTATTTGGAATTCAATTTCAAAAAGTTTGTTATAATATTCCTTAGCTCATTCATTGAAGTTTTAGTTAGTTAAGAACAAGCTCATTAGGAATAGTTTATCAATTATTTTGCTTAATATATAAAAGTATTATGTAGATACTATAAGGTATTCCCTCCGTTCACGAAAAATATACCAATTTTTTCATTTTGGTCGGTCCACCAAAATAGTCTCATTCTATTTATGGAAAATTTCTCACAACACAATACCCCTAAACATCAATCTATTTACAACTTATACCACTAATACCCACCACTTTTTTTCCCTCTCTCTTACTTTATCAACCACTTTTTTTTTTCTCTAATAACTTTTTATCCCTATCTCTCTTACTTTACCAATTGTATATTAAACTCGTGTCGTCCACCAATGAGATTATTTTTGGTGGACGGATGAAGTATATTTCTATACTATAATTAGTAATACTTGTAACAAGTCTCTAATTAATTTGATTTTTTTGTACATTATTAATATATTATCTCATTATTGATAAAATAATCATTTTTTAGAAAAAATAATTAATATTTTAAATATATAACTAGATTTAGAAGCTCGTTTGAGCTTAATTAAGTTCACGAGTCTCCAAATATTTGGTAAATAAAGCTCAAGACTCGATTAAATAAAGCTCAAGGCTCGACTAGAAAATAATCTATTAACCATACAAATGCATATTATAGTTAACTAATTGCTCATATATTTTGGCAATAATTAAATTATTATTGTACAAAAATAAAATACATACCAACACATAAAATACGATATTTGCGAACCGCAAGCCAAATTACCAGCACTCTGCGGCCACCCCCTTTCATCTTGTTTGCGAAATCCCAATTTCGAAACCCTAGATCACATCAATCAAGCCAGAAGAAATGAGCGAGAGGCCGGTGCCCAGAAGGCACAGTCCATGGGTCGACGAAGAGGTCTATAAACGCGAAGTCAAAGCTCACAGGTGCAACGACCGCGTCGAAGATGTCATCTATGTTAGTAATAAATTCGATCAAATCTTCATTGTTAATTTATTTTCTTTAATTCCTATAGTATTACTGCATCAATTTGGTCCATAAATCTAGGAATATGAAAATGGCGATGTTAATTTGCTGCTATTGT
Organism: Monilaria moniliformis; assembly: GCA_034509125.1. Taxonomy (NCBI): domain Eukaryota; kingdom Viridiplantae; phylum Streptophyta; class Magnoliopsida; order Caryophyllales; family Aizoaceae; genus Monilaria; species Monilaria moniliformis. Next base: position 11,540 of record JAYDZE010487889.1, read on the forward strand.
CATCGAACCCTATGCAGGATTTCTAAGAGGGGTTCACCTAAATGCTGAGAACAAAAAAAAAGAAGAAAAAAAAAAAGCTAAAAAATGCGTCTTTTTTTCCTTTACTTTTTCCTCCCTTAGTTGACAGTGCATTAAATTAAAAATGAGATGATTTATCAGGTGAAAACAGCTTCTGATTTTGCTGTGATAAGCCCTTTTAATCAGTTGTGATATTTCAGAATTTTTATTTTGAGGTAAATACTATAGAGATGATCAGCTAGGACATGTTGAATTTGACTTATTATAAGAAATTCGTCGTATTAAGACAATGTAAAACTCGCTGCTTAATAGTTTTCGACTTAACAATGGAATGCATACGAAATTGCTGGCATTGAGCTTCTCTGTGTCGCATGTATATGTGCAAAGGCGATGCGTCAAGAACACAGTTTCGATCATTTTCTAGAATGACAATTATGGAGTACTTGATGTTACACGCATAATGACATGTATGCTTATCTTCATTTCTACATTAATGCACTTATGGTTGAGGTGAATGTACACTCGGTTAGAAATATCAAATCACTTCCTGACTCCATGTAATCGAACCTATGTTGGCCATCTTGAGACGACAGTTTTATTTGTTAAATTATTCTCGTTTATTTTAAATAAAAGATTGAAGATATTCACTCATGAAATCTTTGGCAATATCACTTCAAATGCCTTATTGGTTAGGTGGCTGCAGCGAGCATATAAACTGCTTTGAATGTTCATATTTTGAGTCTATTGATCTCTGTGTTTCACAGGCACTTTTTGAAGGCAACCCTTTCAAAACAATTCCAGCCCCTTTCAAGCTATTTTACCAATGCATGCGATCAAAACCAGGGTATGTCGTCCCTAACTCTTTTGCCTTCAATATTTTCTGGGTATCATATTGTTCAACATTGTTTGTGTGTGCGTTTTTTTTTTTGTCTTTTCGTTTCTCCATGATATTGTAAGAAATCCAAACCCTTTCTTGTGGAGAATGTCAAATAAATTGGAAGGGGGTTCGTTTCTCCATGATATTGTAAGAAATCCAAACCCTTTCTTGTGGAGAATGTCAAATAAATTGGAAGGGGTTCGGTAGAGGAATCCTCATTTTCCATTTGCTTGTGTTCAGAACTGGATCAAGAATCGAATGTCGTGCTCGTTATTCAATATAAATGAATTCTTCTGTGCTTGTTTAGTTTCTGTACTTGTGTTTCTAATTTACTCATCTGCTGAGATCAAAATTTGCAGGGAAGAGCCTACTGATCCCTTCATTTACTTGGATCTGGATCCTCCCAAAAGAGAGGCGAAACCCGAATAACGTGCTCGTTCTACCGCAAAATACAATCTTGTTCATGATCATGCTATAATGTTACTGTTATGGAGAGTTATCGGCAAGCAGAGTCAGTCTCAACTTCTTTCTGTAATAAAAGTATTACTATGCCCTCTTGAATTCAATACTTTTCAGGAAACTATTGCAAATAATCCGTTTATTTTTTCAATTTTATACATAGTCTTTTTAGACTGTTCAATCCACACACGTAGAGGCAGAGGATTCATCTATCTTATACACCTTTTTATCTGTCATAGATTCAAAAATCATGTAAGAATGAAGAAAATGCCCCTGTTGCAGCAATTTCCCTCACAAGTATTTTACCTATCAATCCAACTGTATTTGACGAAACTAGGCTGTGTTTGGGGAAGTCGATAAGCGAAATTGTTCTAGCTGCTCGGCCTGTCCGAGCCTTGGCCGGCAGCGGCTTCTCTCTTCGAATCTTCCCTCTTTTGCCTGAACATGTCTTTGATTTCCGTCTCTTTCCCATCGATGATATCCAGAAGATCCCTGAAGAGCCAACAGATGAGAGAGGCTCACATCTTGTACAACAGCATTGGCAAGATTGTCAAAGGAAGCATTCCTTCTACCATCTCCAGATAAGATATATTGGTGAGGGACAGGATGACGCAACAAAGCATCTGCAGCTTCAAACACTTCAATGCGGTATCCTTTAGCCCCTAAAGGCCCTTCATCTTTAGTCATGAAACAAGAGAAAGTCACCCTATCAGGCACCGCGATCTGCAGAGGCTTCCCGTTGTCTGGGACACCCATCCACGAGGCCTCTTGGTGGTCTCTCCCGGCCATATCACACCATAGAGATGCTGACTAGCACTAGAACTAGTGTTTGATGGCTTTGTGTGTTGTAATTCTGGAGGAACAGTCGATAGGTCCGAGTGACCAGGACTGCGCGAGCCAGTCCCTTCGAAGTTTGACAACATCAAACGACGGATGAACTAGATTCTTGCCTGAATCAAACTGAAATCTGCCAGCCGCAGCACTGAAGTTCATCCTAAGCAGCACCTGCAGCAATCTTGAGCCCTTGTTGAAGACTCGTAGAGATGTGACGACACGGACTTTTTTGCTGCCTCCGTTAGCTTCTTGCAACCTTGGACCATTGGAGAAGGTAATGGCTCCACCACTGGCGAAGAACTCATTGAGGGTTCGCGGTAGCAACCATACTGAACCACAAGCATAGAGTGCGTAGGTGTTGAAGCGCATCGTCTCTTTGCTGTTGAGGCTTCCCCAACGAGATGCAAACCTTGCTTTGACATCAGAATCCGTAGTGTGATGGCGAAGTGTAACGACCTCCTTGTAAGAGCTTGAGTGTCTCTGGCTCGACTTCAGGAGAATATAGAGGAGAAGTAAGCCAATCTGTAGCTATCCAAACATATCCATTGCTCATCATAATATTTTTTTTCTGCAAAGTATTTAACATTTGCTCTTTAAATCTCCGGAATTATGAGGTTACTCGTGTTATGTACGAAATAATCATAATATTTCATCTTGCAGTTGCACTTGCGCATGAATCAATACTTCACAAGTATTAATATTGAAACTGATGAACATCAACTCAAAAAAAATAAAAAAGAATGAATGAATAACATAACACATAATAACAAATTATCCAAACACCATTTCTGCATATGATTGGAAATTATAAGCTTCTTTTCGAACAAATATCATTCTAGATCATTTGAAATTCATCTCCATCATTTGTACTATTAATCGGGTGCCAGTGAGTTTATCCAGTGCACACCCATAAGTAGAAGCCAAATAAAAATCTAATATTTCTCGCATGTCTATCCAAGGCCGAAATTATTACAAAAAACGGAAATTACTCTTCGTGCATGGCAAGGGAGTTGCTTGACCTTGTAGGAAGCAATAAAATTCTCCAGCCCCTTTCCTTTGACAGGATGTAAAATTCTGGAAATTTTTATTCTAACGTTGTACAGTTTGAGGTAATGTGGTTCATGGCTCTCATCAAAATGGCCTCTTACTGCAATATCAGCTGCCGAATTACGTATGGAAGAATACCGCCATTGTTGAAGTACGCAAGCTCCACCTAAAACACAACGTTTAAGTATGAAATAACACAAATTTAATCCATAAAAATGACACATACCCGTCTCATGATAAGTGTCGAGTTTAGAAGGAAATTTACCTCGGTGTCAAAACGGACAGTGCATGTGAACTGCTTTCCATTGTCCGTGCGCACAGTGATGTCTTGGCCAGGGCGGATGTCAGATATTTTGCTAGGAAGATCGATGGTGTAGCGTTCCTGACCCGTCAACCCTAATGTCTCGGCATCCTCACCAGCCTTGAAGCATAGAGGAACAATGCCCATTCCTACAAGATTACTGCGATGGATCCTCTCAAAGGATTTGGCAATCACTGCTTTAACTCCCTGTTGAATGATGAAGTAACCCGATTAAGTTTGGACTTACGTGGTTCGTGTTAGCGTAATGGATTATAGCAATAATTAGCAGACTTACCAACAACATAGGGCCCTTTGCAGCCCAATCTCTGGAGCTTCCACTACCGTACTCTGCTCCGGCCAAGATAATGGTGTCCTGTCCCGCAGTCTTGTATTTCTGGAAGATTTGTTAAGGTTATTACGAGTACATTATGGTGAGAAAAAGTATATGTTTATGCTAGAATAAATTGAGGGGCAAGTCCGAGGAGATCTACCATTGCAGCATCAAATACGGAAAGTTTCTCTCCTGTTGGAATGTGGACAGTCTTCGGGCCAACTTCCCCTTTCAACAACTTGTTGACTAGGCGGATGTTTGCAAAAGTTCCTCTTGCCATGATTTCATCATTACCACGTCGACTGCCATAGGAATTGAAGTCCTTGCGTTCCACTCCACGTTCCATGAGATATTTGGCAGCGGGACTATCCTTGTTGATGTTTCCAGCCGGTGAGATGTGATCTGTTGT
>JAYDZE010488000.1:0-10734 GCA_034509125.1 Monilaria moniliformis
CTTTTTTGATGGCTTCAACTTGGAGCTTCAACTTGTAGATGTAGAGAAAAGCATCCATGATAATGGAACTCCTTTTCACCTTCAAAGAGCAACAAAAACAAAATTAAATAAATATTCAACGTACCATATCATAATAACAAAAAAAAAGCATCACTAGTTACCGAATTTGATTTGGTTAGAGTCTTCAAGATGTAAAGCTTTCTTCGCAGTGCCACTCTCCTTTGCGTTTTAGCTGCCATCCTCTCTCTCTCTCTCTCTCTCTCTCTCTAGTGTGTGTGTGCGTGTGAAATACTAATAAATAGGATGTTGTGTTTTTATAGAGGCTAAAAGAATGATGATGGCTATCGGGGGTCACGGAATGTTGAGATTGTACTGACATGCAGTTTGTCATCATTCTTGAATTATTACGTGTAATAAATTTAGAAAGCACTCTTCTTATTTTTACTAATCACTATTTAATCATTGCTACCCACCACAAAATTAAGGACAGAATTCGGAAATAAGATATAGATTAAATTATTTTAGGATGGACATTCTTAACACTGAGATGCTAATGGCCAACCGCCAAGAGCATTTTTCAAAAGTTCAAGGGATAAACAGATCCCTAGCTCAAGGACCACCACTGCACCTTCGAAATTAATAATTAAATTTATAGGTTCTCTAAATAAAATATGTTTCCTTCCTTATATATAGTCAATATTACTTAATTAGGGCTGATTATCGCACATTGTACGACTTTTATGAGTTTATTCGGATTTACAATTTTTGTACTATTAATTTAACATTGTGAAATGACGTACGTATATAGTTTTAAGCGAAACGATAATGTTTTAGAAACTTATATTTCTCTAACAAATAAAATGTGACTTATATATGTGATGTTGATCATATACAGTGACAGACACACATTTACACAATCGGAAGCCTTGGCTCCCTCAAGCATTATTATTTTCTATTTTTTATATTTATAAATTATATAATTGCACTATGACCCAGCCGTAGCTAGAACATATCTCTTATTTATTTAGGTGTGACTCCATACCACAACAATTAGGGGTGAGCAAGAAATCCAAATATCCGAACCAAATCAAACTGAAATTTAAAATTTAGTTCGATTTTTTCGGGTTTCGATTTGGTTCGGTTTTAATTTTTGGCAAATTTCAAATTTTTTGTTCGGTTCGGTTCGGTTCGGATATACCATAAACCGAAAAAAACTGAAAAACGAATTTATATTTAATATTATATTATATTATATAATAATGTTATAATAACCAGATATATGCATATATATTAAATATGTGCATGTATTTATATGGTCACATACTATATATTTCATATATATACATATATTTTTTTGGATTTTTAGATTTTTGGGTTTTTCAGTTTTTTGATATTTTTTTCAGGTTATTTATTTATTTATATATTTTATGAAATTTCGGTTTTTTCGGTTCAAATCGGTTTTCATTATTCGGATTTCGGTTTTTCGGGTAATTCGGTTCGGTTCGGTTTTAATTTAAAAAAAAAGCGATTTTTCTGTTCAGTTCGATTTGGACAAAACATCAAACCGTAAACCGAATCCTCACACCTAACAACAATAGCTAGGCTCCCTCCTTCCTCCCCAAAACAATGAAAAAAATTCATGCCACAATCTATATACATAATTATTTTGGAGTTATATATATCATATTTTACGTTATTGATTCGTACACAATAATATATATTTATAATATCAGAAGCACAGATATGCAACAACATAAGAATCTTATACCTCATTGTAAACTCCAACCATAATAGGATATATGAATTTTAAACTGTACATTCGTTTATTTCCGAAAACAAGATTCCCACTTCATTTCCAATTTTAGAATTGCCACCACACTCCCACGCAATTAAAATGACAAAATAATTAATTCATAAAAAATTCATACATATTAGAATTTTGAAGCAAACGATGGAATCCATCCGTCAGATAGGAATAGGATGGAATTATTATAGGCTTATAGAGTATAATAATATCCATTTGTAGAATTACCTATTTATCTTATTATCGGATGTATGATAAAAGTTGAAAACTCTGTTGCAAAAGGGAAATTTTCCAAAATAATGCAAACTTTGGATATGGTCAACATGTAAAGCCTGCTAAAACGTACGAAAAACTATTCACATATTGCATTTTATTTGACTTCGTACAAATTTTTTTGTTACTGTGGCGCGGCGAACTCCCCCCAACCCCGCCACGCCGCGGCCGCCGCAAAAATCCTTCCATTTGCGGCGGCGATAATGTCGCCCTTATTCTACTAGAAGATGCGTCCCCTAACCTATTTTATAATACTATAATTGATTGATAATTAGTGCTTGAGTTTTGTCAAGCTAGCAAACTCAATTCGTAATCTTGCTAATCTAGCTATTAATTTTCGAAATCTAATAATTTAGAAGTCAAATTACTCATCATGAATTTTAGATATTGTACACTCTCATTATTATTACAAATTTGGCTTAATATTTGAGTAATTGCAATTAAGACCTAACTGTTCAATTTACAGCAAATTTGATCTCCCACCTAAAATTCCAGCTTATTGATTATCCTACGTGGCACGATTATCCAGCATTGCTTTCTAGAAATCAAATTTTACAAATAATCAAAGAGAAATCCAAATGAAATGTGATGAAAAAGACCACTAATCACATGGATCATAAAATTTGAAGTAGGGGTCTAATTTGATACAAATTGAAAAATTGAATCTTAATTGCAACAATTCAGAATTTGGATTGAATTGGCAACTATACTCATCGGTGATGATTCATGATATAATTGAAAAAAATAGTGACAGTTTGAATAATTTCGTATAAGTTAGAATATTAATATTTAAATTCATATAAGCTCAAATAAGCACGTGAGTCAAAAAAAATATTCGATATTCAAAGTTTGAGCTCAACTTAATAATAATCCAATCAATCACTACTCACATTAGAGATTCAATTACACCCTTATATACTCAATCCAAATATTAAACCACATTGGATGCTTTTGTTGTCAAATAATTGGCGATTAAAATCACCAAACGGAACATAAAAATAAATAAATAAAAATAGAAGGTGAAACTCAATAAATGAAGTGTCAACATCACAAATACAGCCATAATAAGCTGAAAAATAGTTGTATGTTTATAGAGACCAAACACAGGCACCCAAAGCATCAAACCACAGAACCCTTCAGGCTTGGCATTAAATAGGCCTTCCTTATTTTGGAGCTTACAAATAGTAATTTTGCAGTCAATTTGTATGAATCTTACCACAGACAAAACTATCTCTTATCGACAATATTATTCAAAAGCCCCACCTATTCAAATTTTAAAAAAAATGACGTGGATAAACACAAGTTAAAAATATCAGAAATAAATAAATAAATTTATAATCATATTATTAAGTATTGTAATTTAAGTTCCTTTAAAAATTTAATCTAACGCCATACACATTTATTTGGAGTTGAGATCCTTTGCACTATATATAATTGGTATGTGTGTGCTTGGGATAATAGTCTATAAATTACTGAACTTTTACGAAATTTTGGTTTCGCACACCAACATAAAAATTTCGACAATTACTGAATTTTGAATTTCATTTATTAACAAGTTCGTATTCCGGCTCATATAATACTTACATATGCCTTTGTAAACCCGATGTAGCTAAATCGGATAGCTTTACTTACCAAAACATTGTCATTTTCGACTGAAATAAAACACGAGTAACTAAAATCGATTTGAATATCATGACAAATGTTAAACCGATTTCGATTTTTATTAGCAAAATCAGATGAAATTAAAAATTTATAATTTATAGTTAGCGTACAATATCATAATTTGGTCAAAATTTAATAATTTATATATTATTATCCCTTCAAACTATTATAGCATGATAAATTAGAGTAAAGAGTGAGAGACATCAAGTATCACGAGCTCCCCAAGTTGTGGTTGGTGTGAAACTGTGATGGAAACAAATTGAGCAGTGTCTGCGAATAAATCACATGCCCTGACAATTTTAATAGACTGCCTATCTGCTCTCTTTGTTGGCTGTCCTATCTGCCTTGATTTATTTCATAATAATTTCAAATCAAATATTCGACTCCACAATTTCGATCCAAGTGAAGATTTTAATTAGAATGGGAGAAGAAGTCTTATTATAGAAAGTGTATGGCCACTATCTCGCTTCCTTTAAACTATTTATCAATTATTCAGACACTTTTTACTATATCTATTTATTAAGAAACAACATCAACATCCTTATCACCATCTATTTTCTATAACTATTCATGAATTGCATCTTTTAATTATTTATTCATTCTTTATTTTATATATTTATTATATATTTTAATTAAATTGAATTTCGATTTGATAAAAAAATGCAAATTTTAATAAAATAATAAAAATCCTAAAATTAAATAATTAAAAAATCAAAATAATATAATTAAAATTCTAATATTACATAATCCAAAACATAAAAATTACTAAAATCCTACGACAACATGCCCAAATCATTTTGGAGATTGTTGATCATTCTTCAATACTCCTCATTTGTTAAGGCATCATAGTACTTGTGTTTTTGTTATATGCTTGAATTAACACGTTGTACATGACGCTTCTGTCGACCTCCCCTAGCGTCTCCAGGTCCATCGGTGTTGGTTGGGCCGTATTGCTCGAGGCCGGCCATTTCCCTTCCTCTTGGCCACCTTCGTTCATCTGATCTTGTTGTCTACTCTTGATTTCGGTTTTCGCATAACTAGATGAATAAGTACATTTGGATCTCTGTTTTGAGTTTAAAATTTTGAAGCTTTAAATCTCATTTCTAATGGCATATTTCTCTGTTCATTTTCCTGTTCGTTGTTCGAGTTTTATACTATGTTGTGCTGGATTTTATTCTTTTTGAGTCTCTATTTTTTTTTTGTTGTTGTTGTTCAGTAGATTTTAGTTATTGTTTTTTGTTTACTTAATGTATTCTTTAATCTGTCCAAAGATATAAGGTCCGCAAAATGTAAAAAATGTCTATGCTTTCCTTAGGTCAGATTTATGATTGTGTTAGGTTTAGTTACGGTTTCTCTTGCAGCCCTTCCACTTGATTTTATGTCTAGTAATTAGGTAGATAGATTTAATTTCCCACTAATAATTAAGTTTAATTTATTCAGGGTTCGTTCGGTATCAAGAATTTGAGAGTTTGGATTTCGAATTGAAACTTTCAATTCCAAATTCATTGTTTGGTACTATAAAAGTATTTGGATTTGGAACTGAATTCTAATTCCAAATCCATCAAATTCTATAATTTAAATTCTATAGCTAAAATAAAAATTATAAAATTCAAATAGATATAAAATTGAGTATATCTCAAATACACACACTGCACACGCACAACACACAACACACACGATACATATATCACATATTACACACACACATACACACTACACACAAACACATATAAACACACAACACAACGTACATACACTGCACATGACACACAAACTGCACACACACAATACACAAAAAATATACATAATACACACGACATACAAAATTACACACAAAACACATGACAACACACACTGCATACAATACAAACATTGCACGCACAATACACATACTGCACACACTACATACACATGGGGCACACAATACACACTTTGTACACACACACACACTGCACACAATACACACACTACACACACACAACAAATATACAACACAAACGACAATATCACGCACACAATACACGCACTACACACACATTGGGCACACGCATACACACGACACACAACAAACACACATAAATATACACAACGCACACGACACACAAAATTACACACACAACAAGCACACAACACTATAATAAACATACATGACACACACACAACACATACACTTGCACATATAACTCAGAATATATAGAAGTACATAATGTATATAAAAAAAATATGTAATTAAAAATTAATTCCAAATCTTAGTTAATTTTGAACTTACCAAACAAAGAATTTTTGAATTAAATTAGAATATCATAATTTCAAATTCAATTTCAAATAATTACAATTTCAAATCTATCACCTTTATAATTATTTTTAAAAAAAATATTTAAAAATTTATTTGTGGCGGCATAACCAACCCCTTGGTTGTAGAAAAGTGGTAAACTATACCTCGTGCTATCAACCCTGGTTACTGGATACTAATCATTAGTTATTCGAACAGTGAAAAATTTTCTTTTAGTAATTGAGATTTACAAGCAACAATTCTCTACACAATTTCTACCTACCAACACATCATCAACATATTCCATTTTATATTTCACTCTCAACAATACCTTCCCAACCTTAAATTTTGGCTAACATCATTATATACCAACTTTTCCCTCATTTCAACTCATTTAATATTTATTCGCAATTAGCCTTAAATTTCACATTTATTATTTTTAACTTATTCTAAATTAATTTGATAATTATTTTTTAATAAATATAAAAAATAAATTATATTATATTATATAATAAAATAAGCAAATAATAAAGATACTTTTTGACTAATGCCCGAGTTTCCTATCACCATTCTCCTTGGAAGTACATATAATATTTTGGAATATTATATATTCTTTTGACGAGCATTATAGACTAGATATTAATTAGTTTACCAAAGCAAAATCAAATCAAGTGAAAATAATGAACCAGAGAGAGGTGCTGTAAAATAGAATATTGCAAAAGAATTATTTATTATTGGAATTGATCTTTGTCAGATAAAATTCTTGAACTGAGACATGGATTTGATAAAATATGATCTCTTCAATTAACCTCGACCTCGAGAGGCAAGAAAAGTGAACGATTCTCCGTATTTCCGAAAGATATGTGAAACGATTGATCGAAAATGTGACATTTATTTTCTTCCTTGCTCGAATAAAAAATAGTTAATTGTATTTCGGTAATTGGCGTAATTAATTCTTTAGGTCTACGTTTTAGAGTAAACAAGCTTCTCGTAGAAATATATTTGAGGTTATAGTAAACTTTTGGGGGTTAATTTAATTTGCACTGAAAAATCATAATATTTGAACCAAGTTTCAAATTAGATACAACTTTTAGTTTATGCAATAACGACACAAACTTCTAGTTTACGTAAATCCCCAAATCACTTTAACAAGCAAAAGTGGACATGATCGACTTTTTCGGAATAATTAACATGTAAATTACTGATTTTTTGATCAAATTTTGATTTTATATATTAATACAAAAAACAATCAATAATTAACTTTTAATTTAATCTTCATTTGTTTTCAAATCTATTTTAGTTAATTATGTATACTTTTAGTAAAAAAAATGACAATGTTTTAGTAAGTAAGTTTGCCAATTTAGCACCTCTAATTTTTCAGGCGACCTTAAATTTGAAATCTAACTTGTTAGCAAAATCAGATTAGTTTATTAAGTTGATATACAAAATAAGAATTTAATGTACACTTACTAATTTACAAACCATTATCCATTTTCTCTTCCAACTTTTGCTAATGAAAATACACAAATACAATAAAATTTTGCATATATTAAAAATAATGCAAGATAATCTTAATTGAAAAATTGGATATATACTCTTCAACTTAAATCCTCATAAGTTTCAATAGATGTAATAAGAAATAATGTACAATGACACAATATATGATCCGTTATTTTATTTTATTTTATTTTTCTTCCAAAAAACCGTTGTTCCGTAATGAAAACCTTCCCCAAATCTAACCGATTTTTTTCGATCATTCCATCGTATTGATATAAGGTAAAGACAATTTGAAATTTCATTTTCAATGCAGAAAACAAAATTAGCGCCCAACGAGAACAAAAGCAAGAATGATGAGAGACTTCCCTCCCTTCAATTATTCAACATTTATTGAGAGGGAAGCATGCTTGAAAATGGCAGAAGTGGAAGGTACAATACAGAAAAGCAGGAGAAAACCACATTGGAATTTAGTAGCTACACACCTCCTTAAATCACTCTTTCAACATTTTGGCCCCATTTTTGAGGTGGGGTTTTTAGGTCACTTTCTGTCTACTCATTCTTCTCAAATTTCAATGTTTTATACTGCAACTTCTCTCTCATGCCCCCCTCTCTCTCTCTCTGGACAGCAATACTGAGTGTACAAATTGATTTGACTGTTGTCGTGTTGAGCATTTTAAAACGTTAGATTATTTAGATGGACCTAAGAAATAAAATTACTTTAGATTAGATGCATGATCATCCATAAAAATGGACTTAATTTCTCTTAATAATGTTGATGATACCACGATCAAGCTAATCTAATTAGTAACATGTTTTTCCTCCGATCAAGTAGTCAATATACGTGAATGTAGGTGTGTAAGTCGTAATTCAAAAAATAATATTGATGATATGAGGTGATTGCATGCGATGATTTGCAAATAACGTCACAAGTAAATTCATATTTTTGTAAAATAATTTGCAAATAACGTCACGAGTAAACTGTATTTGAAAAATCAAATATGAAAGACTCAGATTGATCTAGGCTTTAATGAGATTTCCTATGGCAAGAATTAGAATTGAACTAAGATTAACTATGTTAATTGTCCAGCCGTATCTAATATTTGCCTTTATTTTACCAAAGATTGGGTTCAACAAATTATGTTAAATTAGTATCCATATAACTAAATAGATTGGGCTTAATTTAATCTTATAGTTAGCCCAATATCTCTTTCGGCGTTTCAAACTTGCTATTGGGTTCCATCAAAGAAAAAAATATTTTCTCTTCCTGTTTTACTTTATACTGGTAGACAAATAGTTTATTCCTCAGAATTATTTGAGCATTATTAGAATATGCTAGAAATATCCTACTAAATTGAGGGGAAAATGCTCATTTTTCAGAAATTCACCTATAAATAGACTCAAGAACTGCATATTGGTCATCAAAAAACAGTTCAAAAATCACGAGTATGGATGCATTATAGGGCATTTACTCCCTTGGCAGAAGCATAGTACATTGTGAAATAAATTTTTCTTCTTCACATAGCTCACTGCCAAAGGAGAATTGCCCGGTAATTCTGCCCATGCTATTAGTTTATAATTTTTTTTCTTATCAGTCAATCTTTACAATTACCTGTGTGAGGTAAATTTAATCGAGCTTTTATCTATCTCCCTTTTTTTCATTATTCATAATTAATACTCCTATTTTTTTGGATTTTTTTTTTGTTATTTTTTCCAACAATATGGTGCTTTTAAGTTTTGGCTCATAAGATGGGTTCAACATTTTTCAATAAACCGCAAAATGCAAATACCGTCGTCGAAAAATTGACGTGACATGTAAGATCATATGATATGAAATTACATATATGACATCGTAGGATTGGTGTTGCATCAGATTCGATGTGCCATGTAGATATTCCGAGATATTTGGGTGCGAAATAATGTGTATCAATTAAATAAAACTTTAAAATGGGATATTATTGTAAAAAAGGTCAAACGTTGTCGAGAAATTTTTGTTACTTAATTTTGGTTAGCAAAAATGATAATATGATAAACAAGAAAAATCAAATTCGGAAATCGATGTGCTAGAAAGTGAAAAAATGAATAAATAAATAAAAAAAATTGGGACTTAATAATAAGTAGTTACGTACATGCATGCATGTTCACTAACTCATTATTAATCAAAGTTTTTTGCTAAATCGTTCTCGAGTTGCCGCATATATTAAAATATATTTGCTAGAAATAGAAAAGGCGCTGTTTAAAATTTTTGGCAACAATTTGTGCCTTTGTGGGATATGCCCTAGGAAATCTGAAGCATATGCGAAAGACTATTCTTTCAAGAGTAATTCGTCTGTTCTTTTAATTATAAAAGATGAAAAAATGTCGACAGAATTTTATTTTTATTTTCGGTTTTTGTTTTATGTTTGTTTTAATTAGTTGAATTTATAAAATATGATAATAAAGAATGATATTATAGTGTTATTAGATCTCACTAGTTAGGGATGTTAATCGGGCCAATCCGTTCTAATTGTCGGGCTATTCGGTTATTGGTCATTCAGGTTGTGATTTTTTCGGGCTAGAAATTCTCAACCCTATTATCAGGTTTCGGGCTAACTCATCGGTCTAATTGAGCTCAAAATTGTTATATGAATTTTTAAATTAATATAATAATTATGATAATTATATATTTCTAACAAAAAATACATCTATAAATGAATGCCGCTTTAACTCAAAACTAATATTTAACTCTAATAGAATCAAGAAAAATACATTTTTTTATAAATGATTATCGTTTTTAAAATTTTGAATCTAAAACTTTTATATTAAATGTTATAATAAATATATAAAAATGATGAATATAACTTCCGAATATTGAATCAAAATGCATTTTTACATATATTTGAAAAAAAATATTATGATACTAACTTTCAAAAGTTCAAAAAAATTAAAGTAATGAAGTTTGAAAACTAAATAATGATAACTTGCTAATTTTTGGGTCGATACTATGAAACTCGGGTTATTTTCGAGTCAACCTTATCGATCAATTTAGGGTCATTCGGCTTGAGAATTTTTTCATGTTATAATTTTCAGCCCTAACCCTGTCGAATTAATCACGCTAACCTATATTTTTCAGGCTAAATTGATATCCATACCAACAACACATCTCATGTATACATAGCACATTAAACCGAGAATTCAAAAACTTGGACGCCATCAGTTGGTTGCTTTTAGAATAGGTCTAAATCCTTTG
>JAYDZE010488111.1:0-15813 GCA_034509125.1 Monilaria moniliformis
CCCCTGCCGGTTCGGTTACGGTTCCAAGGGTGCACGGAACCGGAACCGGCGGTTCCGGAACCGTGAACACCCCTACTCCCTACGTTTATAAAATATGGTCTCATTTGCTTCTGGCATGAGCTTTAATAATTTATTTGAGTGATTGTGAGTAAAATGAAGGTCTGATCTTTATAATAGTTTTAAATTGATTAATTTAATTGGAGATGAGTGAGTGAAATAAAGGTTCCATTTTTATTGTAGTAACAATAACTATGGTGGATCCAGTAACGGTAATATTGATGAATAAAGGTATAATGTTGAGGGTTATAATTGAGTGAATTGTATGAGACATAATTACTAAAAATAAAATAAAATACTGGTTGTAGTTTGTGAATGAACCAAAATTATAAAATAAGTCACTAATTTGTCAACGAAGACTACATGAAAAAATCCATACAAATTAACAAAGAATGTATGGGTTAATCTGCTTAACCTAAAAAGGCTTTCAGATGTCATGCTTAGCATTTGCGACAGTTCACTCCCTTTTGCTTATTTCTACTATTATGGTAACAATAATTATAGTTTCAAGTCACTAAAAATTTCAACATCTCTTTAATTTTAAATTTTAAATTTTAAATTTTAAATCAAACGATCTCAGAATATTATTATTACAAATTTGAAAACTTTGATATGGGTGGACATTCGTACTATAGGTTTCTGGTGAATGGACCTTAGGTTTTAGGCAATTGAAGAAGGACTAAGATTGTGCTTGCGAAGGAAAATAGACTAATAATGGAGTTGGGAGCTAGAGAACTAGTCAAACATCTTATTTTTGACACACAAAGGCAGGTGGTGCCCAAGACTTCATCCTTGAGCGAATTATAGGAGGGTGAACTGAAAATAGTCCAATGGTCGAATCGGAAGCTAGAAGCTAAACCAGCTCGTGGCTGAGACTTCCTCATGTTTGGGACACGAATAAAAATTGAAGGTAGATATTAAAGTGTCAAATGGTCAACCAACACAACTAGATTTTCAAAACAGAAAACAAGATCGTGTAAAAGGATCGTCGACAGCAGGGTTCGAACCTGCGCGGGCGAAGCCCAACAGATTTCAAGTCTGTCTCCTTAACCACTCGGACATATCGACTTAATGCTACATTTCTAAACTATATCCTACAAAATAGCATTTTCTCAACAGAAAACTCACTTTATTATTATTATTCTTCAAATTATTATTACAATTTGGTGGCCATTTAAAAAATTACTACAATTAAAATTATAAAAATAATAAAATAAAATAAAGTCGACACCCACCACGTTCAGACCCATGGTGATTGCTACCATGGCAAAGTACGAATTTCCTAGAATATATTATATAGATTATTATTCCATTTGTCCTAAAAAATATTGTACAATTTGTCATTTTAGAATATCCCACGAAATAGTGATATTTCTTAACTTTCTTTTTTGGATATCTTCTACTTATACTTTATCCTTATTTTGCACACATTTAAAAAAAAAAAACAAACAAACAAACATGGTCCATCATTATCAAAATTAACTAATATAAAAGGCAACAAGGTGATTTTTTTTCTCCACTCACAAAATACACTAACTTTTGTTGAAACTCGTGTCACACTTAAATGTATACTATTAGGGACCATTTGGTACATAGATTAATGCATGTTAGGATAAATAATCTAGAGTTATTCATGAGTTTGGTTATCATGTTTGGCTATCACGAAGACCCGTGTTAGCACAACGGCCCGGCCACGTGTCTGTGTTATCTCCTCAATCTATATGTCCGTGTTATATCCTCAATCTGTATGTTAGTGTGTCGGGGAGAATTGGAATGATACCTTATCGGCTGAGGCAAACCATCCAGATTAGATATCAGATATGCCATAGTTACCCTCAAGCAAGAAATCAATCTGTCGACGCTAGGCTACAAATTTTTTCTCCGGTCCCTTAAATTGGTAGGTTTTGTTACGTGATGTTACATCTGCAATAATCATTCTTCCTAGTAGCCGCTCTGTATCACCATGTGTACAATTTTGAAATAATGTTATCAATTGGGAGCCAAGCTCAAATACATGATTGTTCTAAGACACTCCTCTGATTGCTTTGACTTGTCTTGTTGCCTCATTATCGCAGTCATAGCAAGCGAGAGTTTCTTCGCCGGAATGTAAGATCTGAGATAAGGGTGAGCATTCGGATTTCAGATAGAATTTTTGCCTAATCCAAACCGATCCGAAAATTCGATTTTTTCCGAAATATCTGAAAATTCAAATTTTTTATAACTAAATCTAAACCGAACCGAACCGGAAAAACCAAAATATCTGAAAATTCCAAAAAAATCCAAAAATCCGAAATAGAATTTCTTAATTATTGTATATATTAGGTTAGAAATATTTAAATAAAATAATATTTGAATCAAATATTTTATTTAAATAAAATTATATATATTAAATATAATTTGGATTTTTGGATTTTTTCGGTTTTAAAAAAAACAATCCAAATGGAATCGAAAATTCGAAATTTGAAGAGAAATAAATACGATCCGATCCGAAAATCCAAAAAATTCGAACCGAATTAGTAATTCGGTTTGGTTCGATTCAGTTATTCGAATTACGGATACTTTGCTCACCCTTAATCTGAAATTGGAGTGGGCTTGCTTCTGGAGAAGCCGAAATGCGTAATTCCATCGGCAGAAGCCCTGATCTTTGAGTGCCTCCACGGCCCCAAAGCTTGCTACTACTGCCGAAGCTCTCTTGGAAAAACTCATTTTTTTAATTTGCAGAAAATATGTATAGAAATGAGATATAATAGAATTTGAATCAGAGGTGAGTAGAATGAAGAATTTGATAGTGATGTATAGTTGTTAGTGGTGATGGTGGAAAGTGAGGTATATAAGAAAGAAACATGGGTGGTTTCGGTGCTAGCGAAAAGGGAAAGGAATTGGGGAAATTACCATGTGTGGGCACTTGTACTTCATAACGCTGACTTGGCAGATTGTAATATGTTGTTGGGTTAAATTGGATTTTTACATGACTGTAGTGAATATTTTTTTATTAGCTAATGCCTCTTTTGTGTTTCGATTCAACCGTCAGTGGAAAATCTTTTGGATTTATGTATGAATGAATGTAGTAAATATGGGGCTCTAGGAAGAACCCCAATCCTGCCCTTAGCATGTTTCACGTATTTCTTTGAGGGCAATTTGGCCACTTCACTTTTTAATCATAACAATCTAATGTACCAAACGCCTGTGTAGCTATTTGTTATTTAATCATGCATGTCCAAACAACATATAAGATAACATAATCTTAGCTAAGCATGATAGCCTATCTTACGTTATATCATAACATGAATTATCCTAACCTACATATCTAACGGCCACTTAAGATGTACACTTTTTTCTTAAATAGTAGAGTATTATTTAACCATTTCACAACTTAAATGCATCCACAAAATATCTGGTCAGGACCACATTAAACATCACGAACTCATGTTCAAACATCTTATTCTATGGCGAATGAAATTACAGCGTTGCCGTAAACGCACAAACAAAATTTAACACAAAAGAAGAATGAAATTCACAAAAGAAGACTTGTACATGGAATCCAAATATGTATCTTTTCTTGCTAAAATTTGGACTTGTAATTTCTACACTTACACCATCAAATAAAGTATATTCAAGATTGCAGCCTTTTAGTCCAAGACTATAATTATATACATACATAATTCATCTCAAAACCTCTCAGTAAATAGAAACATTGGGCAGATCACAAAATCCCCTGCTCCAAATGTAAATTTGCCTCTATTATTATTCAACCACCACCATAATATACCTATCATAGACTTTCTACAACCTAACATTGTGTAGCACTAACCTAATTCTTCTTTATCATACAAATGATGCTCCACCATCTAGGGCTTCTCCGGTAAAAGAATAGTCTTCGACTTTCGAGTGACAAACCTTCCGGCCACGAGTACACCCCATCAAACTGAATCGACAAACCTTCCGGCCATGAGCACACCCCCATCAAACTGAAGCGCGACGCCCAACACGAAAGAGGAGGCTCCGTATCGCCATATCCAAAGCAAAGCCTCCACAAAAAGTCTTCACCTTTCCATATACATTGAAAAATCTTCACCTGCACTGCAACTGAGCATAGATATCGATCATCCACCGTTACTCCACGTTAAGAAACCAAGCAAGATAGCTTTAAAATGGCATACTCACAATTGGGAATATGCACAACCTAGCTAATGTAGAGTCTCAGCAGCACAAGCCATCCCGACCGGATTTCTTCTAGGGATGCTCATCTGGCGCTGTTTGAAAGAAGCGTGAGATCTCCCGGTAAAGCTGCTCTGCCTCAAATGGTTTTGATACGTAGCCATCCATGTCGGACTTCAAGCATTTCTCGTTCGTTGCCTGGATGACATCCGCAGTCATGGCCAGAATCGGTACGTGCCAGTTTGAGACGTTGCCATAATCTTCCATGGAGAGCTCTCCACTTTGGAGACCTTTGTTGACGGCAGACTCAATTTTCCGGATTCTCCTTGTAGCTTCAAACCTGCACGATTTGCGACTGTTAGCTAAGCTGATAAAACACTGCTTCAACGTGCAACAATAACTCAGTTTCAACAAAGCTTACCCATCCATTTCAGGCATTTGAATGTCCATGAAGCAGGCATCAAAAGAATGGGGTGGAGTCAGCAACGAGATGGCGAATTTCCCTCGTTCTGCGTCCACCACATCAGCACCATACTTTTTCAGAGCACCAGCGACCACCCTGAGGTTCACCGAATTGTCATCCACGACTAAAACCCTCCGGCCACGAAGGAGACTGCTGAGGGACAATGTATGAAGAAGCTCTCCATTGCGATAGTTTCCTCTGCTCCTAACACCCATAACGCGCTGCAGGGAGGCAGCAACCATACTTGCTCTCAGTGGCTTCATGACAACAAATGGAGTCAGGTCACCAGAAGCAGAAACTCCAGGCCCGTTAGAGCTCGACGAATTGGATAGAAGTAGGGTTTTAGGGTTGAATCCACAATCCTTCTTTAACTCATTATATAAAACAACCAACTTATCCAATTGTTTCTCCCAGATATCTTCTTCAACGAAAACCATGTTTATAGGCGTTGATCTAGATGACACTAGGTTGAGATGACGAACTACTTCAACTTGAATTCCAAGTCGCTCGATGTGATACCTGGATACCTTGGCGCGGACAGGATTAGGGTCCACGACTAGAGCTTTCATCCCTTCGAATTCGGAAGAAATAGTATTAGATGGATGGCCAGCCGGCAGAGCTATCTCCCCGTTGGAATCGGAGGAGCCATTAGTGAAAACAGCTGTAAAGGTGAAGGTTGATCCAATGTCGGGGGAGCTGGACAACCCAATTTCACCTTTCATGAGGTGGACCAAGCACTTACTAATGCTCAAGCCAATACCAGTGCCGCCGTGTGTTCTGGTAATGGAGGGGCCGACTTGTATAAACGGGTTGAACACACGGGCTTGAGCTTCGTGTGGGATCCCTTGACCGGTGTCCTCAACTGACACGATGATATTGACTTGATCTGCTAAAGCCGTCGTCGTGGATGTTTCTTTGAAAATCTTGAAGTCGGCCCAGCTTTGCCTTCTGTCAACTACACACAAGCCACTCAAGGAGCTAGTAGGGTCTCTCTCCACTTCCATTTCTGCGACTTCTTCAACGAGATGAACAGTCAAAAATATGTGTCCTTTATCAGTGAACTGAAAATGAATATATATAGTCAGTAAGCAACAAAACACAAGAACAATCTCTTTCAAGAAAACAAACGGATAATACTTTCTAGGACGAACTCACTTTGATTGAATTCCCCACTAGATTCGTGACTATCTGTCGAAATCTTCCAGGATCACCAACCAGCATATCAGGAATTTTACTAGAGACGTAAACTGCCAACTACATGTGTATTTGTCGAAAGTAAACGCAAGTCGAGTTAGAGAACTGTCGAAAAAGATAGCAAGAATCCACAAGTCAAAACAGTTGATTTAATTACCTCGACTTTTTTATCTTGTGATTTTCCCGAAAATAGTGATAAAACATCATCAAGAATCGCCCTCAAATTGAAGCCAACTGCTTCAAGCTCAAGTTTACCAGATTCTATTTTCGCTTGGTCCAACACCTCGTTGATAAGTGAAACCAAAGCTTTACCACTCTCCCTTGCAGTTCTGACATAGTCTTGTTGAGTTTCATCAAGATGTGTATCCATAAGCATTTGAAGCATCCCTAAAGGAACAAACGACAGAAATTCAGTTTCCTTAAGAAGTGAAAAAGATATTTGATTTTGAAATATAAAAAAGATATAGTTATTTCACTTACCAAGAACACCATTCATAGGGGTTCTGATTTCATGAGAAACAGTGGCCAGAAACTGCACAGAAAGAAATATCATATGCATTTAGACTTCAGAGTATTTAAAAAAGCAGGGGCTTAACTTATAATAACATTAAAAGAAAAAGAAAAAACGACCTGAGACTTTGCAATATCAGCAGCCTCGGCACGTTTCTTAAGCCCCATCATTTCATGGTAATCATCCTCAACTTTGGCTATTCGATTCAGTGTAGCATGGAATATTTGTGCCGCAAGCAATGAGATTATAAGGATAAAGACAGATGTAGTTATTGCAACCCATGGCCATGGTGGCTTATGCTTGAATCTACATCAATAAATTTCTCTCAAAAATCACCACTATGCAATCATTTATAGACTCATCTTGCAAATGATGACGAAAAATGAAGATCTTTTACAAAGTCGCATATATCCGTAGGAAAAAATATCACGAAAAGAACACAAACTACCTGCAATTCATCTCATGCTTCCGAAACGGATCTCCAAAGTTAAGAGCACTGGTACAGAGCAGCCCATCAAACGAGGCATTTGAACCATACATACTGATAGGACGGGAGGAATTGGTCGTATCATACACATTCACAAGGATAGTCTGTTTGCTAGCAAGCTGTTGAAGTAGTTTCTCTACAAGTGATTCAATATCGAAGATACCACCTAGATACCTATTTGAAGAGAGAATATATTGAAATAAGACTAAACGAAACATTCACAAGAAAGGCCCACTTGAGACAGCACAGTTGTGTTAGATTGCATACCCTGCACTTGCTTGGGTCCTTTCAGTAGGGGTTGCATTGGGAGGGAGATCTCTCTTGTAGACAGCAAAAGTCAGTATCACTCCCAGGCGGTTTGTTTTGAGCAACCTAAAAGGAGCAGTTAAAACGCCTTTTCCTGATTCTCTTGCACGCAATATATTGTCACGATCTTCCTGTTAGCACAAGGAATCCCATCACAAAGTATTCTTACTTATCACACATCCATCTCGATCATTTAACCAGAATCTAAGTGATTATTTTACAAATGCAGATATCAATTACAAACAATCATTCATTTTTACATGATTGCTTGTGCAAAGAACTTTGATACACTCAAAAAGCGTATTACACAAAGATTCTAGGAAATGGATCTCTTTATACAAAAAGTTTACCTTTCCTGAAAGCATATCAACAGAGATTACATGAGCAACAGTTTCTTGTGCAAAGATGACAGGAGCGTATTCCTCCTGCACAGGTGACGGTTCAAGGTCTTCTGGGTCATATTCGTCTTCATGAACAGGGGTTTGTTCATCCTTGTCCATTCTCTTAATAGTCCACCCTTGTTGAATCTCAAATTGCTCTCGTTCAGCGTGAAGCACCCTCACTGCATATGCAACTCCACTTGTAAGAGGTCTCTCAAACGATGTTTTTTCTGTATACCTTGCGAAAGTTCTCTGCAAGTCAGTCGGGCAACAAGTTAAAAAGACCCTTTAGATACTTCCACATAAGAATCTCAAGATCTTACATACTATGTACACCATTCAAAAATATCAAACTTTATATACCCGAGGTAATATATGCATATTTTCACATCAATCTCTATAGTAAAAGCACGATTTCACTAGCTTACAACGAATATACGGATTTAACTGCAAATTACTGTAGCTAATAGAAATTCTCAATCAGCTGAAAACAGCTAAATCCATCTGGAATTGGAATTGGAATTGTAGTTAGCTAATAACAGCTTTACCTGATCAATGGCTGAGGGATTCTTGTCATGGTGGAAGATTGAGATTATAACAGACATTGCCTGGATATGATTCATGCTGACATTAAACTGATCCTGCAACATCCTCGCCCTCTCATCACACATGCTAGCGAGCGTTTCTTTCCTCTTCTCCACGGCTTGTGAGCTCATGTACCAAAAAACAGACAGTGAGGTTATGACCCCAAATACTATCCATGCTATCAAAAGCTTTGTCCACCAATTCTTCCTCACTTTCCTCAATGAGATATACTGTGAATACTGGTGATGGATCTTGGAACCATGCCCCGGTAGCTGATCCCACAGTTTCATCCATATCTTCCAACCATCACCAAGCAAACTATTCTTGGTGGTCATGATTTTTCCATTACTCAGCCAATTCAAAGAGATCAAAGACAGAAACCAGCAGCAAAGCATCAAAAGAAGATGGCCCACCTTCAACCCAAATCCAACTACGTGAAGTAAGTTCATCTAACTCCAAAACAAGAAACTTCCAAACAGTAACGAACTCAGCAATACTTCTGAATTTTCCCCATTTCTATCGAATGTTCACACCTACACAGCCGTAGTTCAGACATAATCACAGAATCCCATCTAAGAAATTTGAATCAAATCAACCAACTACCTCAAGAAAAATCAGATTAGAAAGACAACAAATTAGTGCAAGGCTATCGGCTGATGCTATTGCCACAAACTTTAACCTCAAAACACCAAGAATTGAGTAAGATGATAAAATTCTCCAACACCCCAGCCAGAGAAAAAATCAAGGAATCCTCAAGATTCCAACTTTTTCCTTAACAAAACGAGAACCTTGGTTTCTATCCTGTTAGCTACCAACCAAAACTCAGCCGTAGAAATGCTCCAAAGTTAAACAAGCAAAGATTCCCTTAACAACACCGCAATCAAATCATTCAGACCCAATAAGCATATCTAAAGCAAAACCAAGAATCTGCACCCCAAAAAAAACATCTTCTTCTGATGAAGGTTTATCTCAAAATTCCTGAAAAATCAAAGTAATCAGAAAAATGGGATTGTGGGTTTCTGAGTTTGACTCTCAAATGAGCCAACTATTTGGAGCTCTGAACAGCAACTGAGGTAATAATATGATTGAAAGATTAATTATTGCTGCAGTAAATAATGTTCCCACTACGAGAAAAAAAAAAGGAAAAAAAAAAAGCATCTAAGAGGGAAAGAGGGGAAGAAAAAAGAAAAGAAAAAAGCTTAGATTAATATGGACACTACGAAACAAGAATCTGTGAAAGCAAGATGAGGGGAATATGGTGGTAGAAATGTTTGCTAGTAAAGGACCATTATCTCTATCACAATTCATCCACCCATCTATCTCAATCCGCCCAAGAAAAGCAACAAAAATTAAAAAAAAAACAATAATAATCCAAGCAAAAGAAAAAATATTTAACTTTGAACATAATAATTGCAGGAATAAACTAGCAGAAAGAATGGGAAACAATAATTTATTAAAGAGAGAGGGCATAAAAGGTATGCTCCCACTCACCATGATAAAGAAAAATAAAAAATGACTGCTTTTGCCAACTCCCTTGATGTTCACATCCACTGGCCAAGTCTTACACGCCAACAAGTTAACTCTATTGTTCTTTTTTGGATGCATCCTCACATTGAAAGTCCTAACTACCCTTTCAATCATACAAAAATATCCCAAATCATAACTTCATCCTCCCTTTTTGACATTGTGCTTTTCATGAACCCTCATTCGATTAAATAATTGGAACTGACACCAGCTCAACTATTATGATGGTGCTGAGGTAACAATCAAATAAAAATCCGTTCTTCAAATTTAATCAAGGAAATAAATGCCCTTCCCCTCTCAAATGGAAGTGACAGCCATGTTAGAAGGGAAGGGAGAAATTTTATCAAGAATTGATCTGAGGCCCATGATGAGCCCTCAAGGTGTTATTATGTTTTGTTTTTGCTCCCTTGTGACTGAATCTAATTAAAGTGATGTTTAGCTAAGAGGGCTTACACCACTAGCACTTCTAGTTCTAGATGGAATAAAGCTCTCATAATTGTCGATTATAATTGGATTCCTATAGAACAGACAAATTGCAGTGGCTTAGCTTAAATCTGTTTCACTAAAATAAAACCAACCATTTTCTTCATTTGTAGATGAAGAAAGTGTCATGCTAAATATGCATATTGTGCTTGAACATAAATGCAAAATGCTGATAAAAATTATTATTTAAATATCAAGAAAACAGATATTACTATAGATATCGAATCATGTCTTAGAGATGATAAAAAGAAGCTGAAAAAATCGAATTTCAGAATTTCCAAACAAACACGAGACACCCTCTTTAATAATTAATTAAACCACCTTTTACTATTGGAATGTTAAATTTTTATTTTATTTTTTGTTGCAAAAAAAATAAAAATAAAAAAGAAGGCTTTTGGCTTTTTGGCACTGACAAATTGACTTTTATGGTGCACAGCAAGGTTGTAAGTTGTAACCAACAAACCTATTCTATGATTGGATGGGCCTTGTCCGCCTCACCCTCTTATTTGAACTAAGAGCAACATCAATAACCAAAAAATAAAAGGAATAAAAACAAACTTCCCAAAAAGGACACGAGAGGGGCGAAACGGGCAACGAAGAGTCAGTGGCAAGGTCGTTAATACAGCCCAAAAGCGGGGGCAAAAGGATAAATACGTCTTTTGGGGCGATGCCTTTGTCATGAAGTGATTAGGCCATCACTACACCCACTACTCCTTTTCTATTTATTTATTTTTTAAATCTTTTAAAGAAAAGAAAAATGAAATATGAAATTTGGTGTGTGTTGTGTTGTGGGCTTTGAAAGCGACGGCCCACGTCAGCCCATCAGTAATTAAGCCGGAACAATGACGTTGACCGCCTTATATAATAGCCCATTATGGGCTTTAATTGTTTGGGTGGTACGTGGTGAAGTTTTTGGAGAGAGAAATCCGCCACGTGCCCGAATGGGGTCGTTCCTGCTACCTTTGAAAGTGTTTCTTGTGCTTATCGCTTATCCACTTCTTCTGCAACCCTTTTTTGTTTTTTTCCTACTTTTTACCGACCGGATAAATCTGCCCACAATATTTTACGCCATTTTATTTTGGTCGAATTGTCACTAAAACCATTAAATTGAACTCCAATTTTGGTCCATTTTATAATTGTGAAAATTAGTCGGAGAAATTATAACGTTTAACATTGTTCTTAACTGTCCCATAAGGCCTGATTTGGACGGCGCGCGATTTAAACGACGTCGTCTGTTGAGATACAAAACAACGTCGTTTTGTTAAAATAAATATTTTTCTTCTATTTGTCTATTTCTTATATTTTCTTTTCTTTTTAAAACCCTCCCCCAGACCCCAATCATGTCTCGTCTCCCTCTCTCTACAGTCTTGGTAGCGGCGTGGGTGAAGCCGGAGACACGTCGCGTGTGGTGGTCATCATCACTCGCTCGCCTCGACTTCATCGCCACTGACGCCGGCGTAGGCCTCTACAACCTTGACCTCCTCATCGGCCTCGAGGATCGCATCAATTACATTGTTGTCGCACCAATCGAGCTCCTGGTAGAACTGGCAGTAGTGGCCACAAGGGGCGACGAAGGCATCGATGCGATGGCGAGGAGACTAGCGCAAACAAATGAGAAAGTGATGGGCGAGAAAGACGAGTGGGAGTGGTGAGTGGTGAGGGAAAATTGATTTTTTTTTTTAGATTACTAAAATCAAAACGTTGTTTAGTAAATTGTCATCCACTTCTGCGTCACCCAGTCAGCCACATCATCAATTTAAGACATATATGTGCCGCATCAATAATTACATAGGCGTAGGCGGCCGAAATATTTTGCGGTTTCTCCTACCTATTTTTAAAATTGCAGAACATACCAAAATTCGACAAAATTTCATAATTTTTAACGCAATTTATCCATTTATTTTAACAGCGAGATTTTTATATTTATCAGAAAATATAGTAGAGTTATTGCATTTTACCTTTTCAATTTATGGGAAAATCAACATTGCAATTTATTTAAGTGGACTTTGTATAGTTAACTCGCATTTGATGATCTGGAGGAAATTATTATATAAAACCGTTGAGGGATTAGAACTGGAGCGTCGAACTTATCTTTTCTTGGAGCGTATGTATGTATCCGCAGTAATAACACGTTAAGAAATTAAATACAAATATTACGAAAGAAAGTCATAAAATTAATATATACAAGAATTGTTACCCAACTGGGAGATTAATCCTGGGGGCAATACCTAAGCCAGGATCTCTTTTCACTAAAAAATTCTTATGAAAATATTATGCATTCTATAATTATAATAAGAGGTTATTTATAATAAGAAAAGAAATTCTAATAAACAGAATTATAATCCAATTAAATAAAAAAAATTAATTTCAATTGCAATTACCCTATGAAACAACTAGTTACTGTACGTAATGCGATGAACTTCTACTATATAATTATCCTATACGCATCTATCAATTTGATCAGACTAATTCACGACCAATTGACTAAAATCTATAAAGTGATATGTTACATACTTGTGCTTATAACTTCTTTTTTTCTTAAAATGTACTTTTTATTGTGTTCTTATTATGCTTTTATATTTGATCTTATTCGATACTTATTTAATGAATTTAATTTTTTATACAATTCAAAAATCATCTCAAGAATTATTATCCAATCTATACATCATATTCCAGCTAGAAACTTAAATATAATCACTATCCAATGAGACTTCTAACCTAATCTCTAATTTGAAATTGTTTTCTTCAATTCTTCTCTACCATTGCTAGAATTTATGAGTAATTGGATCCAAAGCAAACAAAACAAATCCAAAGTAATTGTAACAAAGGTGAAACCTCCCTATTTTCATTTTTTTTTTGTATGTGTGTGTGTGTTTATTTGCAACTTAGTTCAATTAAGCCAATACAAGAATAAGTACTCCAAAACAATTCATCGCCCGTCATTTTCACAATATTATTGGTGTCAATATCCAAAAAGAGCCATTTTGAGATAGTTGGGTTCTTTTACAGACTCAAAAACAATAACCTTTCTTTAAGGAAATTAAGGATTTTGACTAAGGAATTTAAACATGTATTAATTATAATGGTTCACTTTAGACATAATTTTAGTAGAATTTTAAATAAATATATAAGTATTAATTTTAAATATACACTTATATCTATATTAACAATGCTCATAGTACATTTGGTTAATACTTAATTAAATATTATATAGTCATGTGTCATTTCTTAAATTGATTTTATTAGATAATTTCTCACTAATAAATTAATTATGTCTTCAAATCATACACATGAACATAGCAAACCCTTTAATTTTCACTAACAAAATCTATTGGTCTTGAATACTAATGTAAATTAAATAATATAAGTTTTTTTCTTAAAATTTTATGCGTTTTTATTTGATTATTGACTCACTCTCATTTATTTTTACCATTAGGAAGTGGACTGAGGCTAAAATAGGTTTAAAAATGAAGAACAAACTGAATTGGAAGCGAGAAAGGAGCTCTCTCGATCCAGATTTTGCATTCAGTCCAGCAGCTCATGCACGGATGTTTTGACTGACCCAAATATCTTTGTTTGCCATGAAATTTTAATTAAAACTAGTTCAATATGTTGAGAATGTTGTTTCAAAATTTCAGGTAATTCTTAGCATGTATGGATTTTTGGTGATTTTTCCAAAAACACTGCCAGATTAACTCCGCGACACACGGTCCGTGTGGAAAACACTCTTTTCACACACAGTCCATGTGCCATTTTTGGCGTCATTCCCTCAGCCCGAGAGTCGCACACGGCACGTGTGGTCCAAGACACGGCCCGTGTGCCACTTCGACGCGATCGCGAGTCCGAAATTCACACACTATTCGTGTGTTGGACATCCTTAGCACACGGATCACATGTTGTTACGCATTTTGACGGGATTTAAATGCTAGAGAGAGCAAACAAACGGTTATTGCATACCCTAGGCGGAGAATAGAGAAAAGCAGAGCAAGAGCTAGGAAATTGACGAAGGGGATGAGAGATTTACATCCAGAATCGAGGAAATAGAGTGAAGACAATAGATTAGCCATCCATAGTCTTCATATGATGATCAATTGCTGCCCTCGTTGAGTTCAATTGAGAATGGTATTCAATATAATGTGTATTGTTTTCATTTAACCAAACATGTGGAGCTAATCCCGAAAGATTATTCCTAGTATGTAGTAGGATGATTATGACATGTTGTTTAGTTCTATGTTGAATTTCATTATCTGATTTCATGTCACAACTTGAATTTCATTAGGTCATTGAATGATGCATCTTTGATGGTTTAATCTTGAAAAATAGGAACATTACATTGTATGGAAACCCTAAAACTTAGTATTGTTCAGAGAAAAGTTTGAGGAAGGATTAATGTGTTGAATGTGCTGAGATGTTAATCTATGACTCATTGCGTTTTCGAGGGAGTTATAGGTTAATGAGTAAGGGTTATGAGATGTGTTCAGCTTATCATAATTCCGCAATTCTTTTGACATGTTCAGTGTTGATATAATGAAAAATATAAGACAATCCTCAATAGCATGAAATTGAACTAGGGACTTCAATTTGAGTTGAGCATGTGTAGTGATCTTCCAAAACATGTTAGGAATAATCTTATCCATCCCATATAGTAACCTATTTTACTCTTGTATTTTTTTTGGTTTAGTGTGTTTGAATTTTTATTTTATTTTGTTCATTATCTCACTTTTACTTTTATTTTGGCTAAGCAACCAATTCTTCACTTTGTGGGTTTGACCCATAATTGCTACTTTTGACATTGTTCTCTTGTAGTTTTAAGTAATTTTAGAGTAATTTATTACTTGTGTGTGATTAAGTGCAGTATATTTATATACTTTAAATTACGCATCAAGTACACAGTCAAGTTACACAATTAAGAAAAATTATTCTTGAGAATGTATACTTGAATCTTAATGAATTTGAACAAGAAAATAACCACTTTAGATGTATTTCAATAAAAAAATCAAAAATTGATATGTATTTTGAGCATACAATTAATTTTACTATACACAGGTAAGCATAGCAACACTATACATAGTTGATAAAAAAAAATTATACATGTTTAAATTTTTCTATACAAGTTAATGTGTATTTGAATGAAAAAGACTTCAAAACTTAATGTGTATTTGAATACACAATCAAATTTTTCTATACAAGGTTAAGCCTATCAACATTGTTAATCATAACAGTACACATTTGAACAACTTTAGCATGTTTTAATAGCCAAAATACATCATCAAAGTTAGTTCGATAAACTTAATCCAAATAACAATCAAGTACTACAGTGTATCATATGTCAGTTACCCACAGACAAATCAAATACCCTACGAGCCATACAAGTAATCAACTATTAACAAACACGAACAAAAAAATAACTATTCTCAATAAGTTTGAACCACAAAATTCAAATTTTTATGTATATTTTGAGTACACAGTTGAGCTTAACAGTATATAATGTTGGATATTTTAGTGTAATTGGGTTAACTAAAGTAACCAATCGTCATAATAATACTTCGTATAAGTTCGAAGGTGTGGAGTGCACGCTTATATGAATATATGATCTTAGGGGTTCGCCCCTAAGGGACGGGGGTCCGGGGGCAGCGCCCCTGGAAGCGGGGTCCAAGGGGCGGCA
>JAYDZE010488222.1:0-15810 GCA_034509125.1 Monilaria moniliformis
CAGACTATCCTAACATCATCTGAGGATGGTTCACTGCGAATATGGGATGTAAATGACTTCAAAAGTCAAAAGCAGGTGAGTGTTTTAAGTTATAAGTTGCTCAGTCATATGTTGGAGAGCTTTGACTAGCACCTGAGGGTTGATTGAAAGAATTGAGTGCAATATACATAAAAGGATATATCATGCTAGACACTTTCAGCCCATCACAATTCTTCAAACCTTCAGAAAATCAAGACATGAATGGATTAAAAGACACACGCATCCAAAACTGACCACATGTATTGTATGTATACATATAATACAAACATATACCCATATATGTGGTCAACCAACCTTGAGTATACATTATGCAGCCGCATCATTTTACCATCTATTCCCAGGCAAATTTCACTCTCATTATGGTTGGTTTCAATTAGTAGTGAAGTACTAGAAAAAAAAGAAGAAGCTATTTATAGGCTTATAGCATAAATAAGCACACCATCTGAAAATCAGTTTCTGGTTTTTTCCAGGAATTACTAATATTAATGTTCAAATTATTAGGAATTTGATGGGCTTCTTATTTTATGTTTTTCCCACTTTCTTGGTTGGGTGGAGAGAGGCAGGGAAATGGACCACCACTGAGTTGTAAGTTAAGATAGATGTGCTACTTTATAAGTGACTGGAATTGCACTTATAAAAATACAGTATTTGTTTCTTGAAAGAGAACATTCCATGACTGTAATTATCTCAAAATTTGATGATACTTTGTAGTTTCCAAAAAAGATATTATTGCTTAATAGTTGTACTTGGGTATGCTGTTACATGGTTCATGGTTTCTTCATTCAGTCACTAAATCTATGTCTAGATGTTATTCTTTCCTAATGTGAACAATGTTTGATGGCCTCATATACAATTTCTACAGATGTACTTTATTTGATTTTCTTTGGTCTTGATTGTCTCTTAATTATTAGGTTATCAAGCCCAAGCTTTCTAGGCCTGGACGTGTTCCTGTAACAACATGTGCCTGGGATCGTGAAGGCAAAAGAATTGCAGGTGGTATTGGAGATGGTTCCTTGCAGGTAGGTATTGATTGATGTGCTGAACTCTTCACCATAGTATTTGACTGAAGCAGATATTAAGATTATTGATCATCTTGTTTGCCTTAGTGCAGCTATAATTATACTATGAGAAGGCTTTCGGCTTGTCATAATTACTTATTAATTTTTGTGGCATCCTCTTACAGATATGGAACATAAAATCTGGATGGGTAAGCAGGCCAGACATACATGTTGGAGATTGCCACACAGATGATATTACATCCCTCAAGTTTTCAAGTGATGGATTAATACTCTTGTCAAGAAGCTTTGATGGTACACTCAAAGGTATTCTAGAGATGTTATGAGGAAACCTATATTTTCTTTAGTTTTCGTTTTATTCTTGGTAGGAGTTGATGAAGAACTATTTCTAATGAAGCCTGTTATTTTGAAGGTTAACCTAATATAATGATATCCATACCTGCCATGTGTACTAGGTCTGGGATTTACGTCAAATGAAGAAGGCTCTTCATGTTTTTGCTGATCTTCCGAACAATTATGCTCAGACGAATGTTGCATTCAGCCCCGACGAACAACTCTTCCTGACCGGAACATCAGTTGAAAAGAATAACACAATGGGGGGTCTGCTATGTTTTTACGACAGAGCAAAAATGGAACTGGTTTCAAGAGTCGGAATATCTCCAACATATAGTGTCGTTCAGTGTGCGTGGCATCCAAGGATAAACCAGGTAATTCAATTGTACTTTATAGTCGGAGACTGCTTCACTGCAGCAACTATGTCATCATACCTTATCAATACTCAGATTTGAGAATCCAAAAACTTCAGGCTACGTATTAGTTACAGAAAGAGTCCAATTGTTAGATATGCTTTACTGTTATTTTGCTTCTCAACCTACATTTTTAGTCTGTATGCACTAATCCATCTGCATTAAACCTTCGGTCTCAAACTCTGCAGATCTTCGCCACAGTAGGGGACAGACACGAAGGTGGAACTCACGTACTATATGATCCAACCATCAGCGAGAGGGGAGCACTTGTATGCGTTGCACGTGCACCACGGAAGAAGTCTCTCGATGATTTTCAGGCACAACCCGTAATTCACAATCCGCACGCACTGCCGTTATTCAGAGATCAGCCGAGCCGAAAACGTCAGCGCGAGAAGACACTGAAGGACCCACTCAAGTCCCACAAACCGGAGCTACCCATGACGGGGCCAGGCCATGGCGGAAGAGTTGGTTCAACAACGGGAAGTCTGCTGACGCAGTACCTTCTTAAGGTAATGTGGCTTTACTCTCATTCTGAAACTAAGTCAGCTTTGAGAGACATAATGTTTCACATTCTATTACAGCAAGGGGGTATGATTAAGGAAACATGGATGGATGAAGATCCCAGAGAAGCAATCCTCAAATATGCCGATGTTGCTGTCAAAGATCCTAAATATATCGCGCCGGCATACGCGCAGACACAGCCTGAAACAGTCTTCGCCAAGTCGGATTCAGAGGATGACGTGAATTAACTGGTGATGATGGTTATGTCTCAATAGTGAGCATTTTGAAGGGCGATGCTGGTTTCGACGTTACAGGTGATGTTCTACTGTAGATATTATTATACATGTATTTGATTTGTAGTGTCAAGCAAATGATTCATTTGAGGACATCTGAACGATGAAGACCTTCTGTGTTAACAACAAGGTGTAGGATTCAAAACAAAAAACTATCAAGCAAATGAATAACCTAGAAAACACAAATTCGACAATCTTAAAATACTAGTCAAGTCATTTATGATAATCTTTCGAGCCTCTTTCATTTGGACCTAGACACATTCAGTTTCGTTTGTTATCTATATCAAACTCGACCCTTCTCTAGCTTTGACTGATGAACTCTATGTCGACGGCTTCACTTTTGCTATCAAACAGTCATAATCCAACTCTGAATTGTCAGCTTTAGAATTTATGTGTGCTATATTTGGTTTTCCTACGGTAATATCAAATTGCACAACCCCTTTGCATTGGCCATCCAAGTTGTTCTTGGCAAGTGGCTCAACACATCCAACGGCGTAGCAGAAAACATTAATTGTAGTTTATAGTTCGAATTTTGGAGTTATTTGTAAAAATGGCATGAATATAAAGAAATATGAAAATTTGGTAGTAAAAATGGTCTGAATTTTAAAACATACAAAAAAATATCTCACGTATATCGAAAAATTTTGAGCTCTTCCAATGTGTTGATATATGGGCACAAAATAATGTTGTGTTCCTTTGAATTCCACCAATCTCCACATACAACACATAATCAGATATTCCCGTATTCGGAACATAATGTAATTGCAAGTGTGTCTCAGTTAAGATCAAATTAAAGAGAGATTAAATATTTTGGCATTTGGTGGAATGGATAGTGGCCACTTAATCTTGCTCCAAATTTTCAGATTTCCGTTGCTCACAAATGTTTTCTTTTGTTTTTTCAAGTTTGGGTCATTTTTATAATATTTATTAAAGTTTAGATCAATTTTTTTTAAACTTCAAGCCATTTTTTGTATTTTTTAATGTTCAAGCTATTTTTACAACTTTCATGAAAGTTTATGCCATTTTTTATACTTTTAAAATTCAGATAATTTTTATAAATGACTCCAAAATTTGGACCACAAGTAACCCATAATAGAATTACTCAAAGTTAAGAAATAAAGTTTATTCCTTGAACAAAAAGACCTATAGTATATTGTAATTTCATTAATCTCACAAAGTCTAAGATCTTATCATAAGATAAAAAATCTATAGACTTTTATTATAGATAAAAATTATAGTCTATATAGAAAAGTAAATTTATTATATCTTTATATATTGAAACGATAATATTATTTAAAAAGTAGAAAAGAAAGTAGTAAACATCAATAAAATTTCTAACTAAATAGATTATAGGGTTATAGCTTATGAGATTATTTAATCATAATATGTGTTACAAATCGCCAACATATTGTTGTTACATAAACTCTCTCTCTATATATATATATCAGAATTTAGAATTTGTGAATGTTTGTTCATCTTTATTTAATATATAAACATCAACATATTTATTATCAATACATTTTAAATAGTGAGAACATTCTTGTATTATAATCAATTACAAATTTAGTAGACAATGGTAATAAAAAATCCATTGAACAATTGTGAGTGTCTTTTGGAAGCAATGACATTATTGTAAAATTTGCCAATATTTTGCTTTTATATATAATATAGATTAAAAAAAAAGGCAAAAAAATAAGTTGGTGGGGCCTTAATC
Source organism: Monilaria moniliformis (assembly GCA_034509125.1). NCBI lineage: Eukaryota > Viridiplantae > Streptophyta > Magnoliopsida > Caryophyllales > Aizoaceae > Monilaria > Monilaria moniliformis. The sequence goes on from JAYDZE010488222.1 coordinate 4,310, forward strand.
CTCTCTCTAGCTCCATGTGCTCAGCCATTGAGCACATGAAATGTCAAAATCTTCTTTAATGAAAGTGATATTGAGTGATGAGGCGAATGGTTAATTGACGAAAGACGAGAAAGACGAAATTTGGGGATAATTTTTGAAAATCCTAAGAAAAATCATGCTAAAATCAAGGGGAAAAAATGAAAAAATGAAAATTAGTACAAACATATGCTTCTTGTGCAAATAGAGTTGTCAAAAGTAGTTAGACTATGGGACTCAGTCCAAGATTGTCACATAAAGATAATTTCCCAAGTTGAATTGGACCATACAGTTTAGACCCGACCTGAATTTGTCATCTCTACATGTAATAGACTAACATTAAATTAGGGTAAGTAGTGATTTTCCTTAAAAGGACTAAGGTTCAAACACACATTTAAGATTAATTTTGAAATGCAAATACCTCATAATATTATGTTCGACACAAAACAATCTCCATTGTCCCAATAAGTAGTTCAAATTCCATTCGAGAGAATCCGATTTGACAATATCCCCAAAAGGTGTTCGAAAAAATGAATTTACCATATGAAACCCGTTCGGTTGGAATTTATTCTAGTATAATAAATAATATTCTTGAACTGTACCACTCTTGGTAAAAGAGATTAATTCATTGAAACTATCAACAAGCCTAAATTAATTAATGGATATTGGGAATCTTAAACACGAGAAATAAATAAATTAAAAGGAACCATATTCGTAATATGGATGAGGACGGACGGGTAGTGCAATATTGATTCTATAGTGGAGTGCAATAATATTAATGGACTTAATTATGTTGGACTCAATTTAATAAAGTTAAGCCCCATAATTCTCACTGGAATCTCTGACCTAGCCCAACAACCCCTTATATAGGGGGTGAGGCACGAAATTGAGAGCATCATTAAGAGAGGAAAATGTTTTTCTCCTTGAGTAATGAGTTCTATCGATTTTGTTCTCCACCCCGGCTATGCAGCTTGATAGAACATTGTCCACCCCAATATTCAAGTTATAAGAGGAAATAGGCCAAAAGATTCGTTGGTTGAATTATTTCTACAATAGATATGGATCCTAAATCCATGTTGGAGAAAAAGATCAATCCATGTTATGATTAACTTGAACTATGTTATGATGTATGTGTATTTTTTATATATAGAGTGAAGTTTTGAAATTGAAATTGCTAAATACCACTTGCTGATAAACAGTAAAATGTGTCTCATAATTTAGATCTTTTGAAAAGATGAAAACTTTAATTTCCAAGGACATATTGACTGTTTTTATTTTGAAATGCTTATATAAATGTTAAGAAATATGTTTTCTATATGAAGGCAATAAACTAAGGTGAAATTAGTGCAACACAATAGGTTATTCTAGAGACAAGTGAATACTTAAGGAAAACCCTTTAATATTTCATATTTAAACCATTAGTTAAAGATAAAATGTGGATTTAAACTTATGTATGGCCTAATTGTGTTGATAATTAATATGTAATATGCAGTGTCATAGGTGATCATGTCCTTAGTAGCAGCCGACGAAAAGAAAATGTGCAAGAGTGAAAAGATTGTCCTATGGAGACTTTTGGGTTTACTAGGTAAGGTATTCTACATTAGGATTTCATTCCCTTGGTTAAGTTAATGCTTTGTTCGCGAAAATATAATTAAAAATAATATAAATCTTGATTTGAGTGTGTGTTAAGCATGATATGGATTTATATATTATGTGTTTATAACATGATTTAAGGATAATGTGTTAAGTATGAATTGATTGATCATGTACAATAATATATTGTTGCATTTTACAAGTTATATATGATGACCATTTGTATGAAATGAAAACATGTAATTATGTATATGTTTAAACCTCATGCTTGAGTGTGTTCACTTGTATAGTTGGCATGCTATAAGACAACGGTATTGCACAAACGTGTATGATATGAATTGTGCCCCTACGTGGGCTATGTGTATATCGACATTTGATGGCTATGTAAATGCATTGCCTTACGATAGGCTATGTGAAAGATGTGCAACGCCCTACTTAGGTTAATCGATCAATGCCCTCACGTGGGTATATAAGTGTTTCTTGCCCTCATCGGGTTATGTGTATGTGGTCTTTGTACCCATGGTCTGGCACTAAACACGTTATGAGGCTATTGACAAGGAAACCACAATGAGGGAATTTCCACTACTCCTGAGAATCCTAGGATGACGTAGGAATTTTCGAGACCATGCAATCAAAATATGTATAATTTGATACATATATGTATTCCACTATAGTTTCATATTTCTTTTTTATTTTTATTTTTACATATGTTATAGGATATATATTTTCGCTGATTTGAATGGACTTCTTATCTTATAAGAATCTTCTAAATAGGAGCTAGAATAGTAAATAGTTGCAAATAATCTAATAGAACGAGTCTTGGTCTCCTCTCCCCACTACAAATGGGAGTTAGGGTTCCTTCCCCCCTCCAAATTTTCCCTCACATACATGCAATGATGCAAATACTAGTACTACTTTTCTCTCCGTCATACCTAATTCTCTATATTTCCCTCATCTAATCGCTCTCGCTTGTGCTTCTTCTATATACAAATTTTGTCACTAATATTCTCTGTTCTCATTAACTATAGCAGATTTGAATCGCCCAATTTTTGTTCTCTTTGTTTGTTTTTCCCCATCCACTGTATTGGTGCTTTTGGGTTAAAGTGCGTTCGTTGTTGAGTGAGAAAAATGAGCTTTTCCGAATTTCATCGAAGCTACTGAGAATCCGAGACTTTTCTCCATGGGAAACCCGGGTCCGTTGGTACTGGATATAAGCTCCGACGAGGAGACGGTTTTCGGTGACGCTACAAAAGGCGTCGGCGAATTTGGCGATAAGGAAGACGGCGATTGGTTGTCCAAGCTACTGGTTGAGGTCGGCGGAAATATAGATGATGACTCCGATGACGTCGTTTTTGTAAGTGAGCTGTTCCCGAGAACCCTTAAGAAATCAAGATCAGATTCTGTGAAGCCGTTGGCTAAGGTTGATATTGATGACGAAGGTGATGATGATTGTATGGTTTTAGATGGCGACCCGGACAATCCGGTGGTCGCCGTGAATAATAAAGCTGACGGTGATGATTCCGATGAACTCGAAATTGTTGGTGAGAAGGGCGAGGTATGGGTTCATTTTCATTTTTGCGTAGTTTATGACCTTTAGGTATTTTTGCCGACTCTTACATATGGTCCTCTTTTGTTTACTTCTTAATTTGGGTACTTCTTTAGTAATCTCTACTGATAATTATTTAGTTGTTTATGTAAGTACGTGAGATGATTTTTCTTTGTCATACACATCAGAAAGTAAGTGAGATAATTGTTGCTCTTGAAATCCTACTGTGATTTGTTGGATTGGGAGAAGAGTGTTGAATATATCATTTATTCTTTTTTCTTTTTTTTTTGTTTCTGTGGATTGGGTTATTTGCGTCTTATGAAGCTTGATATCTCTGCTTCAGATTTGAAGATGATGGACCTTGGTGGGAATTTTACGAGAAATTGATTTGCGGTAGTTAAGTAGGCTATCTTTTTTATTAAGCATGGTACTTTTGATTGAGATATTTCTGTTTGTATTATTACCATTCAATTAGTAATAAAAAGGGCTTTGTGCCGATGCTAGTGAATATGTCGTGTTTGCTGTGAAGAAGTTTATGTAAAAGTGAACATCATGTTTAGTTGATAGTCAACCGTAGTAGTTGCAACTTTATCAACATCTCTTGTTTATATCATGAAATAGAAATACCCTTGACTACAAGCTATGAATCTGAAAAATTGGGAACTACGGCTTCTTGATGCGTACTTCCCGAATTTGTTAATCAAATAAATAGATTTCTGACATACTTTTTACCTTACTTTGGTATCAGTTAAAGCTTTGAGAACTAAAAATGTACGAGTATAATGGTTATTTGTTTGGTACTTTATAAGGTCTCTGACATATCTGCTAATGGTTTACTAATTTCATCTTGTCTTAGAAGATACTATGTTGTTATTTTTGCTTTATTTGTACAGATATTGGTTATAATAAATGGTTCTTCTTATCGTTGCATCTATAGGTGGCGTGCAGGGACTTTCCTCACCCTAGGCATCTTTGTGCTAAGTATCTCTTTGCTTCTACTCCGCATGAGGTCCATTGTGGCCAGGTAATTTCTTTTCTTTTGATATTTTGATCTGTCTAGTGCGGAGTAGATGGCTTCCATATTTGATTTATAAGTTCCTTATTTCAGTGTCACTGTTATGTGTGTGACTCACTGGCTCCATGTCTCCATTGGGTCACTGGCGATAGCAGTATTGATCATTGCAATGCTAGTGATACAGAGGAATATTGGAAAGCAGAGCGGAAGCATGCAAAGAAAAGTGATAAGCCTGTGGCTATTCGCAGTACGATTACTACTTGTATAGAATCGGTTTTCCAATCAATTCAAGTGCCGGGATGTGCTCCATCACAAACAAACTCTTTGCCTCAGAATTTGGGTATTAAGCCTGTCACAATCCGTCCTTGTGTTCTGTCATCCAATGTTAGTATGCCAAATGTCATGAACCGAGAAAGAAGCCAACCACCTGCATGTGTTGCTCCTAGATATAACCCTCGATCACAGTTAGCCTCAGTGCGGTCACACCCTAGAAGTCCTAACACTGTTGCCCCTATGAACAAAAGCCACCATGTAGGAAGCCAAAATCCTAAATCCTTCCATCATCCAGTCTTCAAACGGAATGGGTTAATTGGGGCTTCCATAAATAGTACGCTTGCACATAGGTCTCAATTATCTAGAGACCCACCTCTTAACAGGCGCCCTGCGTTCCAGGCTCTTGTCACAAATGGGCGTCATGGCTCAAATCAACATATGTTTGGAAGTCAGGCTGCTGGGTTATCTTCTCGCCATAACTTGGATCCTAGGCGTGCAAACTACTTACCTTCTGGAGCTCAGATGAACTCCCAGCCAATTCCAAGCTACCGAAATCCTGCTTTAATACTACAATCTCAAATGCCTTCTCAACCATCTGTAAGTGGAAGCTCTCTGGGGTCACCACCATTGCAACCCTACACATGTGCTGAGCCAAGTGTGGGAAATGTCAGCAAGTCCGCTGCCCCTGAACCCTTTATTGCATTTGCACCCGACAACCATGTACCTTCTCAGACTGTTGATTCCTGGCAGTCGGATGCTGGCAATACTTTGCCGGATCAATTGCATTCAAGATCCACAATCTCCTCGTGCGCCAGAGTGGTTAATGACCTTGAAAATGACTCTGCTCAACTGCAAAAGCAAAGTAATCCTACTTCCCTGTTCACTTGTGGCCAAAATGATGTCCAGCATCAGTATAATACTCAAAGTGGTATGGGTTCAAGTCCAGCCGATTTTGGCCTCTTTTGTGGTTCCTCTGTCAACCATTGCAATATGCAGATTCATGCGGAGAACGGGGCACCGGCTGAGTCACAAGTACAAAATATAAAACATGATCAGCCAAGCATAACACCCTTGACTGTGGACAATCCCCCTCAACAGAATGCTGAAGTAGCTGCTTATACCTCCCCAATAAATGATGCTGACTGCCAGTTTCCTGAAAGTAGAGAACCTGGCTCATTCGACTTTCATTTTCTTGACCGTTGGATGTTTGAAAATCAATCATTTACAGGGGCTGTGGAAGCTGCTGCTTCACATAATTGGAATGTATACTCACCTGAAACTGCTTTTGCAGATACAGGTACCCTGTTCGATATTTAAAGTTTTCATGAAGCTGACCAAAATGTGTCAGGCGGGAAGGAATCATGTTTCTGATGATATTAGCCTAGTCTGCTCGATTCTTTGGCGTTCTCTTTCTGTAAACCAAGCACGCCGTATGCCTCGTATTCTGTATAGTAGCAAGTTTGTCCATTTCTTTAATTTTATTTTAAAATCTCATAGAATTGTAGTTAACTCTCTCTCTCTCTCTCTGTGATGAGAAAGGATAATCTTGAAATAAAGTTGGCTAAGGATTATCGGGCATTCAGTTTGGCAATTTCTTGGAATCTCATTGAGATCAAGCGCTCGGTATGTCCTGTTGTGGCCCATTGCAAGTTTATTTTTGCAAAGAAATGGCATTTCGTATTTGAGATTATGAATAGATTTAACTTTTCACATCAGAGCTTCATGCTTCTGGATAGAGAAAATTATTGAGTTATCTCGCAGCATGTTCATATATTATTTTCTTAGTTATCCCACTTGGTTTAGAGCTTGTCAAATTTACTACATTGACACAATCTTAACCAAATAAAAATTTAAAACTTCAGCTTGTTATTATATAGCCATGTCCAAATAATATCATAATTGTGGAACCTAAGTGTAAGAATAGTTTATGTTTGAGAAATGTTAAAGTTAGCCATTCTTCTTAATGTTCAAACATGCAAAGCCATAGACAATGCGTGCATGAAAATTCATACGCCTTATTGCATGATTGCCTCAGTTGTTGATGGTGCAAAACAGTTTCTTAGAAAGCAAAGGGTAATAAACACCAAAATGCAAAGTGGTAACTTAAAACAGGAAACATCAAGCACAGTAACAGGAGACACTCAAAACATACGAGCAATAAGACTTGACAATGTCCTGGAGGAGTTTTCCCTAGCAACGAAAGGTTAAATGATAGCCCATGCTGAGGCAGGCGCTGTTTTTTAATCACAGCACGTGGAACCATTACACGAACATATCAAGCACAACACGGAGGCACATTCCTTCGTGCATCATATCGAAGGCTTTGTTGATCTCAGGCAGTGTAGAATTGTGGGTGATGTACTCATCAACCTTGATTTCCTGAAAGAAGAGCAAGCAGATGGTGGGAAGAGTTGAGAAGGCAGGATAAATTAACTGACAGATTAAGGAGAACAATGAATGCACTCACTTTCTTTAGATATTTGTCTACAAGCCAAGGTACTTGCGAGCGACTTTTGAAACCACCAAATGCTGTGCCCTTCCAGACACGGCCAGTCACCAGCTGAAAAGGACGCGTGGAGATCTCTTGACCAGAAGCTGCAACGCCCACGATAACTGATGTTCCCCAACCCTAAAAGTTTTATACAAATGATCAGTAATTCTTGAATGTTTATATAATAACATATAATTTTTTGGCGTTACAATGCATACCTTATGGCAGCATTCTAAAGCAGCCCTCATTACACCCACATTGCCAATGCATTCAAAACTATAGTCAACACCACCATCTGTAAGGTCCACAATGACCTGCTGGATTGGTTTCTCATGATCCTTTGGGTTGATGAATTCAGTCACACCAAAGTCCTTTGCTGTGCATCGCAATTTACAGCAAGATCGGGAATAAAAAGTTAGCACTTCTGTTAGTACTGGTTTAGTTGCCTAGTAATTATTAAAAATTGGGACACAAACAGCATGGCCCCTCAATGAATATTTTGTATTCTAGAGCTATGAGACTCTACACCAAACAACAAGGATTCATATTTGTATCTTCATCTAATGGTTTTACATTGGAAGAAGTATCTAGGACATCATTTAATTGGTTCTTCAAGCACACGAAACATATAGTTGATTTGGATGACTCTACCACATGAAAGCTACAAAGGCACACGAGATTTTCATATTTCAGATTCTGATTAGTAAAAACAACAAACCTGCTAAGACATGACAAGAATCTGAGAAATCACCAAAAGATACCACAGGTAGAGACTTGAGGAGTTAATAGTATTTTTATTTTCTCCAGACTGGTCAACAAAACAAGGAAGAAGAAAATGAATCCCTGAATTCTCATTCTTACATGAAACTTTTACATACCATGCACATGTCCACAGCAAGAGCAGAAACATCTTAGCACTCAAAAAATATCGTGCACCAAAAATCTAATTGATTGCATAAGAAATTAGTGGTATGGTACTAGATGTATATATTGGGATGGTGGAGAAGGTGAAGTACCTCTATCAAACTTTTTCGTGTCAATATCAATACCAATGATACGGGAAGCTCCAGCAGCTTTTGCACCCTCTGCCACCTGAATCAGAAGTATTCATCATCTTCTTTGCATGATCAGGGCCAAGAAGTCAATCATAATATAGAAAACTCACGGCAAGTCCAACAGTGCCGAGACCAAATACAGCAACTATGGAACCTTGTTCTACTTTTGCAGTATTCCAAACAGCTCCAAGACCTATATGAAATTAATTATGTCCGGGAATTAAAAAATTGATGGCTGAGGTATGTTACTCATAAGAGTTTGTTAAGTTCACCAGAAGAAAGACTATGAGTAGTACATAAATAAGGTAGATTGTAATGCACGCGATCAAACTGATTGTCCGATACTATAAATCAATAAGCCAAGGTTGACTGGATACTAAATTTATCCATGCAATGGGCTGCAATATGTGGCCTTGGGTTTATGAATTGGGGAGAACTATAATACTTTCCCCCAGGTAATACGTCAAAAATCCAATGAAGTCAACAAAAACAATTCTAGTTCAGATGAGTTGGACTTCCATATACCACATGCCAAGTATCCTATTGTTTCAATGAGCAAAGTGGTGTTATTCGGTAACATATATTCCTGTCAGTACTAAATTCGAAAAACAAAATTGTGAATAACTGGAGAAGTTAACTGTAGACTAAAGAGTAAAGAACTTCTTTATCCTGATTATGCTTAGGTTGAACTTTATGAGGGATGAAGAAACAATCTAGATTCATTTAGCATTTCTGGTGTTCATAGACAACAGGAATGTTAGTAAGAGACAACAAGATAACTTATTGATATCCAAGCAGAGTACGTGAAAGATGCTTGCCTGTTGGAACACCACAACCAAGTAGACACACTTTCTCTAATGGTGCTACAGGGTCAATCTTGGCAACGCTAACATCATGTACAACGGTGTACTGACTAAACGTTGATGTGCCCATGAAATGATAGATAGGTTTTCCGTTGATTGAAAAGCGGCTTTTGCGGTCAGTCAACATAACTCCAACTCCAGTAGCTACCCTGACTTTCCCACAGAGATTTGTCTTACCAGATTTGCAAAACTTGCATTCCTTACACTCAGCCTGATAACAGGGGATAACATGATCGCCCGGTTGAACTTCAGTCACACCTTCACCAACACTCTCAACTATCCTGAGATCCAATAGGAAAATGTATCCAATGCTAAGTCAATATTTCTATATGACATAAGGGTGCAAATTCAGAAAAGCTAATTGTTCTTCAAAATTTAGCATTTAACATACCCAGCAGCTTCATGACCAAGGATGCATGGGAAGAGACCTTCAGGATCCTGCAACGAAGATAATCAAAAGATCAGATTGGCTGTCGGTAGGTATTAGGATTGTGCTGGTCATTTCTCTCCTACTATTTACTTTTTCCTTCCTTTCTAGAGCTTTATTGTATTATAGGGCGTTATGGTGCATTCAAACACTGATAACGATCCAAGCTACCATTAAATAGTATAAGACTGAATACACCCAAACTGAGAGAAGACAAATAATACTTCATTACAAGCAATCAAGCATACCCCTATTGAAAAAGTTCAATTTCCTCTTCAATTCACCAAAAAACATATATACACATACATGAATAATATATATAATAAATTCCACATTTCGGATCAATATGAACAAGCTCGTTATGAATCTTTGTAAAATGAATGTCGAATTCAGTAGCATTTTCCTAATCTGTGTGCACAACATCCGCACAAACACACACAAACACTTAGGGATTACCTTGCCGCTCCAGGTGTAGGCATCTGTATGACAGAGAGCGGTGAAGAGGATTTTGATTCTGACCTCTCCGGCTTGCGGCGGCGCCACCTGCACCTCTTCGATCACCAGAGGTTTATTGGGTTCCCAGGCCACTGCCGCTACAAATATTAAAAGAAAAAGGGAAAAGTAATCAACAAAACACTGAATTGATAGGCAGACAAACACAAGGAAATAGAAGAGATCGATACCTTTGCAAGTAATGACTTGACCTTGAGTAGCCATTGATGGAGAGAGAGAGAAATTCACAGAGTGAGAGTGACGAGAGGAGGCGCCGATAGCAATGTATAACGGGTGGACAAAATCGAGGCTAATTTTTATTGTGACATTATTTGCCAAAAGTAAAAAAATTACGGCCCATTAATTACGCTGCTGCTTTTGGCATTTTTCTTCTTCTTCTAATTCTAGAGTTTGAGTGTTCAAATAGTCAATAAAAAATCGAAGTTTTTTCTTAGGTAATCATATTATTAATTCATTCCAAATATATAGATACAGTAGAATCTTAGATAATCAATGTGGAATGTTTTCCTTCACACTTTTTTGCTCATACAAAGAAGCTGCAAATTGAGCTACACGGTAGATGTCCAAATTGATTGGTGGACAAGTCTTATCTAACTATCTATAAAAACATAATAGTTTGTAAATAAATTTAAAAATTAATACTGTTATATGTCCCTAACTTTCAGCGCATTTCAGAAAATATCTCAAATTTTCATTTTCTTCATTAAATGTCCCCAACCTTTATCGTATTCCACAAAATGTCTCACTATAAAAAAAATTCATCTCAACATATGAAACGACTTCTTTTTAACAAAAAATGAGAAAGATGAATAGTGTTTTGTGTCTCTATCTCTCATGTTTTCTTCAAAGATGGAGACATTTTTTGGAATAAGCTAAATGTTTTCGATATTTTCTGGAATATGCTAAAAGTTTCTAAAAGTTGGAGACACAAAACACTATAAACATTTTTCTTAGTCTATCATATATAGCTCTGTTAAAAGGTTTTGTGGTATGTTAAGAAATAATAATATAGTCTGAGAATGATATCATAGAATTTGGCGGGAAAATGGCAATTGTGTAAATATGCTCCAATTCTGCTCATTAATATTAGTATAGATGAGCCACACAATCAATATTTCATACAAAATATGTCGATAAATGTTTATTACCATAAAAATTTAATTAATTTAAAGTTAACAACGAGAATGTATAAAATTAAATTAACCACAAATATTATACGTTAGAAACAGTTTGCATTACATTAAAAAAGTAAAAATACAAAACCACTGTAAGCATTGGCGACGAGTAAAATCAATAAATCCGAACTATAATAATCTTTAAAATTAATATGAGGTTAATTGTAGTTTGTAATTGGAATTTTGGAGCAATTTGCAAAATAACCCATTTTCAAATGATCCAAAAATAATAAATTCTCGTTAATAAGTTAATGCCAATAATAGATATCTAACAAATATATCTAACAGATATATATATATATATAGAGTTGTAATCAAATCCGAACCAATTCTTATTGCAGAACCGAGAAACAATCTTGATCGTCCATTTCAAAAATCAAACGGTAGATATGCATAATACGTGGCGGCTTTATAATAACCGAAGGATATTTTAGTAATTTTTTTCTGATCAGTTATGGTATAACTAGGGATGTCAATCGGGCCAACCCGCTCGGGTTGTCGGGCTATTCGGTGCGGGCTATTCGGGTTGCAAATT
>JAYDZE010488333.1:0-15809 GCA_034509125.1 Monilaria moniliformis
AATTTTTAGAAAATTTCGGATTTTCAGATCGGTTCGGATTAGGCAAAAATCCGAAACGAAATCCGAATGCTCACCCCTACGTACAACACAAGAGTTTTTGTTGTTACTTTTCAAAATAATAATAAAGCATACTAGCTAGCTTGTCTCATTTAATGGTATCAACAAATGTTTATTTAAATTTTACTGTTATGTTCTCAAAAAAAAAAAAAAAAAAAGAAGACAAAGTTTATTGTTATGAATGGATGTTATCCATGCGAGCTGAATGCCGACGTGGCATCACAAATTGCCAAATTCAACCATCGGTCGGCGCCGCTTACTGAGCCAATTTTCATTTTGACCCCCAAAACCCAAATCCAAAAACTTACCACCAATTCTAGAGAGAGAAAAAGAGAAATAATACCAAGAAGATTCTTCTAGATGCGATGGATTCGACGCCAGTAAATTGGGAAGCGCTTGATGCTCTAGTGATCGACTTCGCTAGCTCGGAGCGATTGATCGATGACTCGCCGCCGTCGCCGTCTTCTATTTCGTCGTCGTCCTCCTCGTACCGGTGGCGCCTCCTGATTTGCCAGATCAGGCGTTCTGTCGAGTCCGGCGACATCGACTACGCTATTGACCTCCTCCGGAGCTACGCCCCCGCCGTGCTCGACGACCACCACCTCCTCTTCCGTCTGCAGAAACAGGCACGCGCTCAGCTTCTCTTCTGTTGTGATTTTTGGTTGCTGTTACGTTGTGTAATTCGGCTTTGTAATTTTTGGAATCAGAAATTCATTGAGCTGTTGAGGAAAGGAACTGCCGGTGATCGTGATTCTGCGATCGAGTGTGCCCGAAAATCTCTTGCGCCGCTCGCATTGGATGCCTACCCGGTACCTTCGATTATCTCCTATTTTTATCCGTTTTTAGTAAATAAATATGAACTCGTAGTTTATACTTGAGGAGTTACTCAGTTGCTGATTCAATTTTGTTTCTAATTGAAGGAAGCATACGATGAATTTAAACATGCTCTTCTTGCCTTTATTTATGACAAAGATGATCAGATGTCTCCCGTGGCAAATGAGGTAAGCTGAAATACAATTTCGTTCTGATAATACTGCATCCTCTTATGTGACACAGACCATCCTATTTCTGTAGTTGATGTTTTATAGTTTTGTTGGAGGACAGATTGATTTAAAGAGTTTTTATGAATAAATCTTCAAGTACTCTGCATAATCAGTGTTGCAGAATGTGGCCAGGCAGCCCCAGCCTCGGTGAGTATGGCCAAGTCGCCTTAAAATGTGGCAAGCTGCCTAGGCAGGCAAGGTGGGCTAGGCTCCCATTAATTTTTTTATTTCAAATTTAATGGCCAAAGGCTATGTTGTTTTGGTCTAAAACCGGTTGTTATTAATTGGTTGAAGGCTTGAAGCCAAAGCCATGTTATCTAGGGATATGCTTTAATTTTTAATTAAAAGATGCGCAGTTGTATATATATTAGTAGCTTGTCGTGGGTCTTTCTCATTGGTTTGCATATTCAGTTAAGAGAATCATCGTAAAATGTAAAATTGGATTAGACGAACTGAATACTACATATATTTAGATTTATGAACAGTGTTTAAGGTTTCTAAAAAGCCTGAAAAGGAAAAGAAACTAGAGGTAGGCATTTCGATGCGCTTCTCAGGTGGCCTAGGCACCAGGCATAGCCTCTGTGCCTAGAGGCAGTATAGAGAGTTCTGCAACCTTGTTATAATTGGTCTCAAGTTCGGAAAATTTGTATAAAAAAGTATTTGTGTTGCTTTTCAGCTGCATATTTCATTTCGTTTTTGATGATCTTATAACTTAAGACAGGTAGCTTGATTAAAGTTCTTATATTCAGGAATTCAGAAGAAAATTGATAAACAAGTCTCTTGAGAAAATTTCATTGTTGTGAAGTTCATTTTTTGATTAGTATTATTCACTGCCTAAGCAGCGCTTAGATATGTTAAAAACTAGTTTCTGTCTACTCAATGTTTGGAGAACTAGTCCTTCTTCGATCTCGTTTGATATGCCATCTGCCTGACCCTACCATTTCTATTGATATACTTTCATGTGTAGTTTCATGTCCAAAATATGTGGCTATTTGAATAATCCATTATTTTTTAGGAGCTTAAAACCTTGTGTCTTAACCTAAATAATTTCGATGGTAAAGATCCTCATTGTGCCTTTGACTCAATTATCTGGCATATGTTCAAAGTTCCAACATGTTTTACAGCTGGGATGCTTGAATAATGATAAGATATCGGCAATCACCTGAATGATATATATGTATTGCCTCCAAATTCAAATTGAATGATAAAAGTTGTAACCTGTAGGTCATATCGTGCTTAGTTAGCATGTGTAGGCCATATCATGCGGAAGATGGTTTGTATTTCATAGGAGATACATAAGTTCATGCTTGTTGATGACATTTTATTCCTGACCTAGATCTATCACAAGCATCTGATGATGCTGTGTGGAAAAGCCTAAAAGACAGTGATGTTTGGATCGTGATTGTAAACCCAAGTAGATTCCAACAATTGAGTTATCTGTATGACTTATTGAGCAAATGGGTGACATTAATTTATTCTGTATAAATAAATGCTTATTCGCTTCTTGTAATTGTTTCAGTGGTCAGAGAGAAGAAGGTTTGAGATTGCAGGGCTTTTATCTTCTATTTTACGGGTCCATTTACAAGCATATGATCCTATATTTACAATGACATTGAGATATTTGATAAGGTATGTCTTCCTTGTTTTGTTATAATAATGTAGGGACATTGACTTAATTATGCATGTTGTAATTCCAAATACAGTGCCCAGTTTTGTGTAGTGCAAAAATTTGTGGTCGCTCATCTTAGTTTGAAATTAATGTGACTATGTCGAACGTTTGGTGATATGCAGTATACACAAAGGATTTTGCCTTCATCAAGGAGTTTCATCACCCATAGCCAATCTTACAGAGAGGCTGCTCCTTGAGGAATGTGACCCCCCTGCTACACCACAAGAAAGTTTGTTTGAGGCGCCTCCATTTGATGAGGTGTGACACTCAGATGGTTTATTCAAATCAAAGTACCACCTTGGCCTCTTCAGGCAGCAATCTTTACAGAAGCTCATTCTTGCTTGAAGAATTTATCTTTTTGATTTAATTATGTTTGGTTTACCCACCAGGTGGACATTCAAGCCCTTGCTCATGCAGTGGAGCTTACCAGACAGGGTGCCATTGATAGCTTGAGGTTTGCCAAGGGTGATCTATACAAGGCATTTCAGGTCAATGTCATGTGATGTGATTCAATTATATAAGCCCAATATTTTTTACTGGATAATAAGTACTTCTTTAGCTGAATGAAAGAAAAACTCCATTCCTTGTGGGCAACACCCTGTAGTGCATAAAAAATACTGTGATATATGTTCCTTTGTATTTACATTGAATAAAAAACTTGAAATTGATGGTGGTGAGTTTAGTGACAGAAATAAAATGCTATCACTCACTTTTGACCATATTTACCAGTAAATTTGAGCTTACTTCTTGCGCGGATCATTGTTAATGATGGAAGTAAGGGGAATAATTGAAGGCACCTCATCCGCCCCAACCCACACATCAGCAACAAGGGCCTGATATCTTATGAATTGGATAACTTCTGAAGTTCATTGCTGTCAAATGCTAATTTTAGAAGTTCATGATTGCAAATCTGCAAGTAAATGAATGGCTTTTCCATTTTGGTGTGCAACCCTTTTATCCGGATTCCCTGAAGATTGTAGTTTTTGGTGACGTCTTATTCACCTGGTGTAAAGGGAAAATTACATTTCAAATGATTTTTCTAAATCGTCCCAATTTCTAGTGAGCATGAGATATCTCACAGATGGTTTACTAGGAAATCTTACATTTTTCCAGTTTAAATTGCCCAATGTAAAATGTGGAAGTGTACTTCTTGCTTTGAATTATATCATACTGTAACTCTTTGTTGTCATAATATTTTATTTGGGGCTTATGACTTGCACATTTTGTTGATTATCACAGATTGAATTATGCCGGATGAAAGTAGATATCTCAGTGCTTGATGAACTTGTTCATGAATATTGCATTTATAGGGGTATCGTGGACCCTGATCCAACAAATTCAGGTCAAAGTTGTTTCTTTATATACTTTCTGTTTGCAACTGTTTTAATAATGTCTTTTGTTACTAATCAACAATAGGATTGCATGTTGCATTTGAAATGGACACTGCAGATAAATGGGAAGCTTGTGGCAGTTTATCTGAAAATTGTTCCATTGTTACTGACAGTGATATGTCAGTGAGCAGTGCTCAGATGGAAGGTTGTCAGACTAAAATGGATCCACTGAGCACACAATATTCTGATATGGATGTACGATATCCCTGTGAGGCAAACAGTCTGAGTGAAGATTGTAGTACCAGTAGAGTACGCCAGCTTGAAGACAACAGAGCTTTTCAAAGAAACAGAAGCAATGGAACTGCAGATAGGGGCAAACGCAAAAGATGGAGGGGGAGAGATGAAAATTTTGAAGTTGCTTCTGAAGTTTTCACTGGAAGCTGCTGCAAAGATGGACCTGGTGCTACTGCCTTACTTGGTTGCACAAACATGGTAAGATCTCATGATTAGGTTTCTACTTCCAAAAGAATTTATATTAAAACCACTCATCACTGCTGTTGTCATGCAGGATCTCGAAAAGTCCATTATAAAAAATGTAAGCAGTAGGGTTGACAAGTATGAGATTATTTTGGGTATGAAGGAATTAGCTAGTGAGGGAATGGCCGCAGAGGTTGTTGAAGAAATTAATGCTCTAGATCCAGATTTTTTTGCTCAGAACCCAACGCTGCTTTTCCAACTGAAGCAGGTTCGTGCCTTTGTGCAGTTTCTGTATACTTTTATCTATCAGCTATATAAAGAGTTGTTTACGTGATTGTTCTTGGTAACTTGGTTGCAGATTGAATTCCTGAAGCTTGTCCGAGTGGGTGATCATTCTGCTGCATTGAAGGTCGCTTCATCTCATTTGGGCCCTTTGGCTGCTAAGTATTCAGCCTTGCTTAAGCCCTTGAAAGAAACTTTGTTTGCTTTGCTCCGGTCAAGTGAAGAACCTTTCGTCAAACACTTGCCCTTAGATGCTCTCGCAACTTCCCTTCAGGTATTGTGTGCTTCACAACTGGTTGTTTTCTTTCAATATGTGATGATCTCCTCTTTTGTTTTGTTTGTTTACATGCATTTTCCGTACAGTTCGTGATTACACCTTTTTGTACCTTTTCGTGCCTTTTTCTCGTGGCAATTAGTATACTGTTCGTGCCTTTGTAGTTTATCATGATCTAGAGGTAGTGTACTATTCGTTAGATTTGTATTACCAGGATGATGTTAATAGGTGTTGGGGACCTAGGGTCAGGGTTCTGAGACGTATTGGTGTTGGTTTCTTGGTTGAGCATTCCCTCCCTTGGAAAAAGAGCCCTGCACCGAAGGTTCTACCAACAGTTTTGACAGTTTTTGGGTTTGACTTTCCCATTTACTACTCTGTAGTACACTTCACAATGACAGATTCCTTGCAATTACCC
This sequence comes from Monilaria moniliformis, assembly GCA_034509125.1. NCBI lineage: Eukaryota > Viridiplantae > Streptophyta > Magnoliopsida > Caryophyllales > Aizoaceae > Monilaria > Monilaria moniliformis. The sequence goes on from JAYDZE010488333.1 coordinate 5,549, forward strand.
TTTCACATTGTATAGTCCAGACATTAATCTATTTAACACACATAGTGTGTGTGTGTATTATTCCTTACTATGGTTCGGACTGCCCTAAGTATTCTGTTTCTTCCCTTGAAGTGAGCTTTGTTAGAAAGAAAAAACACCAAGATAATAGTTTTTCCTTTGTCATTCCTCTTTATTATGCTTGAACATGCCTAGATTGCTTATAAATATTGGGCTGGCTGTGTCAATTAGGTAAAATAATCGAGCACTATTGGACAATACTGTGGTTTAGGTATGAAAATATCTGAATGTCTTAGCTTACTGCTTATATAGCCTTCTCTTATTGGTGAAACTTACACTATCACCTTGTGTAAAGGTTGCAATTGGTAAGAGGTATGGTATCGAAGAACCCCTGCTTATGAAGATCATAAGGTCCACCCTCCACACTCACAAGGAATGGTTCAAGCTTCAAATGTGTAAAGACCAATTCGAAGGCCTTTTGTGGATCAGTTACCTAAAAGAACGTGGTGGTCCTTTGTTAGGAGATGCTGCTTCTAAGTCGACTATTGATATGTCTACTCAAGGTTCCTCTCCAGCTACAATATCCTCCAGTAACATGTGGGTGCAGGAAGATGGCAGTAGTTCTAATCAGATCCCATCCAGCGACATTGGATGTGATGAAAATGCAATACTGAAAGTGATGGTGAGTTCTCGACTACCTATGTTTGAAGCTCTCATTTAACACAAGAGACTTGGTATATATTATGCTTTGATATATATATATATATATATATATATATATATATTATATTCTCCTGTCTGGCTTAATATTGTCTTGCATGATTATTTACATGGTGAGAAAAATTGCTCTTACTGGTCGTCTAGTTTCTGATTTGTCGTAAGCTGACCTGCTGCTGCATAATTGGTGCCGACAATCAGTTAGCCCTTTAGTTGAGAAGAAATAGTAGAAATAGTACCCTCACCCTCAATTTAAACCCATGAGTAGATCAGACGATCTTGTGATGCAGTTTTGAATAGTTATTTACATGTGTTGTTATTGTTTCAGGAATTTCTTGCTCTGCCCAGAGGAGATGCAATCCATCTACTTGCCCAGTATAATGGAAATGCAGAAACAGTGATCCAGCAAATATTTGCATAGCTTAAAGTTATATGTTCACACCCAAAAATAGTCTATTGTTATTTAACTGGACTATTTATATATCTATTACATTGGGCCCCAATTGTGTAATTATGCCACTAGACAGATAGGGAAAATACTCTGGTTTAATATTGTAAGATCTTGGTGGAGAATTGTATGATGGTTTATTCTCTGGGGTTTGATTATTCTTTATTCGTTGTATAGGCGCGACTCTGGATCAGTTTATTTGGGTAGAAATATGGTGAAGTTGCCATGACGCTTTTCATCATCTACATTCTACCATACGCTACAAAAGTGAAGATTCATTTGCTCTAGAGAAAATTATTCAAAGTAAGGCATTTCTTAGACGTCCAAAGGTTAGTAGGTTAAAGCATTATTATTTTTTCTGTTTTAGTATATCTTTTCTTGTTACTTGCTTTCATCTTCTAAGAGGTACACACTTTCACTTTTCAAAGCATACTTGTAACACATATGCAATATGAAAAAATTTAAGAAAAACGAAAGCAGCTACAACATGTCAAAATCAATAAAATAGAACTATCTAAAAAAAGAAACAAAAAAACAAAACAAAACAGAAATTAAATTGAAAACAGAAAAAAAAAAAAAAAAAGCAAATTGAAAACAGAAAAGGATGAACTGTCACAAATGAAAATATATCATAACTTATCCTTTTGGGATGTCAATAAAATTATATTCATTGTCACCATCCCATGACAATCCTCATATTGACTTATTTCAATATCTGACTATATGTAGTCCACCACTATTACAATTTTTATTATTAATACTATAATTAATGTGATCCTTTCCTTGCACCTTGTTGGGCGCTTTTCAAGCACCCATGATTTGGATTTGATTGTATGTATTTCTCGGTACTTGTGTTAATTTTGATTTGATTGCGGATGTTATATTCCACGACTCAAATTTAAGGTGCAATATTAATTGTAGCTTATGTCATGTGTCAAAATATTTACATTTTTGAACCTATCATAACGCAATCTTTTATCAATTTAATTATTCTGAAAATATTGACATCTATGTTAAGATATTTATCTCCTTAAAGCCCATCGTAACCCAACCTTTTCTTGAATTAAAGGCTTGGATCATAAGAATTTGCTTGAACCAAAAAAATTTGACGAACCATCAGAATCAAGAATGTAATAGCAATAAATTAAAAGATTGGATATTATTGTCAAGATTCAAAAGTGACATATTATAATTGCAATTTAACCCTACAAAAATTGACTAAATTTGAGTATCTCCAACAATTCAAATGAGTAAATCAGACAGCGTATATCCATAAAGATATCATTACCATATGCTATAAAAACTAGATTAATTCAGGCATAAAGAATGCTAGCTTCCACATTACATTGCTCACGCCTTGACGACATACACGGGAAGATTTACACATCCATAAACTACAGTGAACGAAAACCCAATACCTTTGATCTTCCACCACTTGTAATAACAAACAAGAAAAAGAGTAGCTCTGGAACTCTGTTTTATCCAGTTAAAATCTCCTTTTTATTTCGACCTAAACAATAATCCCTCCCTCCATACACTACCTAAATGCGCCATCGACGATCAGTTACACACCTTACTGCTCTCCCCCGGCGACGCCCAGATCTCCATCCACGGCGCCTCCCGCCTCATCTGCTTCTTATGCGGCCCACACAAATCAGCGCTACCGCCGCATCCCCGCTTCTTTTTCACCACAACTCCGAACAATTTCAAGCAGTTCTCATTTTCATCATCTTCATCTTCCTCGTCATCACAATCGGTGTTCCCATCTCCGGTAGTCTCCACCCCAAGGTCCATAACGCGGCTGATCTGTTCGGGCGCCACCTTCACACACTGCGTCAGGAAAGCGATCAGCTCGTCGCACTGTTTCTTGGTATGCGCGAGTTCGGAGCTGAGCATTCGGTTTTCTTTCCGCAGCTTCTCGTTCTCGCCGGATAAATCCGCGAGCTGGGCCATCGCCTGAGTCTCCAGTGAGCCGGGGTTCTTGGAGTCCGGGGATGAGGTCGAGCTCGAACCCAAGTCTTCGCCGGAGCTTGCCGGCGAAGCTAGATTGTCACTGGCCCCAGCATTCCCGTTGGCCGGATTCTGCGTGGTCGCGGTTTTCCGGCGGCGGATTTGAGCAAGGAGCTCCTTCTGCCCTCGCTTGAAGTTTTCGTTGGCAAATTCCCATTTGTCAGGAACTGTTTTCCGGAAACCCTGAGCATACACGTCTAGTAAGAATACCAAATAATAAAATATAATAAATTACTCTATCGTAAATAAATGATATCCATATCCGCCTAGTGAAACTCAATTGGCTCGAGCCAATGTGAGTCATTTTGGCTGTCTGTGCATCAAATTAAAACTATTATTCAATATAATTTCCAATTAAAGACGATTTCATTTTATTATGGCTGTCTGTGCATCAAATTGATAATAAATGCTAAATGTGAACGACCGACCATTGAGGCTATGCTACTTGGCAAATTATCTATCAATTACACCTTGACCAGCTTTGCATAATGTGACTAGGTCAAACGAAAAGCAACCCAAGGAATAAATTCAAATTCTAGAAACCAGCATCTACATCCATCACAAGAAGTCATGCATGTGCTGTCATAGATTGTGCTATCTAGGTCGTATCAAGACTTGACGCCCCTAACTTTATGTCATTTTGTAATATCCCAAAAACTATAGCTAGTAATATTTTATTTGCCATTTTTTTTTTCTTATCTTCACATATTTTTCCTTGGCCAGTTTTTCATCATATATTATCAAACATCAACATAGTTTTTAAATCAAACACTAAAATTAATAGCAACTTCCATTTTTATACTTCATTTATCCTATTTCAATAGGCCTTAGGTTAGGTCACAAATGAATAATTTATAATAAAATTAAAAAATATAATTTTGATTGATGGTGTATTATAAAAAAAAGTGAGCTAGAGAAAGATTAATATTAATTAATAAAATAAAGGAAAGATATAAGTAAGTGGCTGCACTGACATATAATGTAAATAATAAATCATATTGAAGAATTTGTTATATATTAAATTTTTATTTTAGATAGTAATTTATTGGAATGAAACGTTCAAATAAGATAAGATACTAAATTGTAATTTTGCACATGAACTAAAAGTTTTGCTTCCAAACATACGAACTTTTAATTATTCTACTTTTTCACATGCTTGTCAATTGCCTCCAAATTAGTGCTAAGGCAGACTCCCGAAATTTCTACATAGGTTAAATGACTAATATACCAGACGATATAGTTAAATATCTATGTCATTTCAGCTACTCACAATAATATTGATTCATTTAAAAATTGACAATCATGTAAAAAATTAGAATAACTGAAAATTCGTATATTTAAAAGAAATTTTTTTAATTTATATGCAAAACCATAATCAGATCAAAATTTATGTATTCAGATGAAATTACTTTTAGATTATTCTAGTCCCGATTCAAAAAAGAAACAAAGATTATTCTGGTCCTAGCTCCAAATAGAAGACTGCTGCACTATTAACAACCCCTTTTAACAACTTTAATTATGGTAGAACACTGACAACCACTAAATAAATCAACAGACCCGACTTTTACACCGCAAAGCCGCCATTTAGATCGTAATAGAGTTTTTTTACCTTGTCCAGCAGCCTAATAATAATAATAAAAATAATAATAATAATAATAAAAATAATAAAAATAATAATAATAATAATAATAAATAATAATAATAATAATAATAAAAAAAAAATGCTGCCTTTCAGATTCAGGGGAAGAAATTGTTGAATAACTCGAGCAACACGTTCAGATAGCCCACCTAACCAATTGACCTCAGCTAGATCTCTCTTCTAATGCAAAAAAATTGTAAAATCCAAATATATTTTATTAATTAATAGTATTGCAAGTTTATAGCAAGAGGTTATTTTCAATAACTTGGGGAAAATTGGGTAACGTAACATGTTGAAACAGATTGGAGATTGATATTCTGCCTACTTCCCCACCTAAAACGCTTAACTCTCACATCCATGTCCCTTTTTTTTGCATCTACCAAAGTAAATTGACTCCAATTCTAGAAAATGCAATTAATTCTCTAGCATTTATTTCATTTCTGAGAGATGCTCTGCAGTTTATATAAGAATAACAAATATATAACTTTATGATCTTCAATTAAACTACTTCAATTCCAATTTTGTTGATCACAAAATGCTGAAAATACCTAAAAAACTTCAATTACTCCAAATTTCAGCTAGATTATCCCCTACAAAAAGATTTAAAAAAAATTGTTCCACAAAAAAGTTGATTGGTGCAGAAAGAATGCAGAGCATCTTTATAGTTATTAGGTGGATCATCATCACCTTTGACGCAATCATCTTTCTACTTATATATATATATATATATGTGTGTGTGTGTGTGTGTTTGTGTAATATAAATCAATTTAGGAGGTGAGCAACAGAAAATCGAGCAAATCAACTGAAATCAACGAGCAGAATGAAATGAAGAGGAAAAGTAAAACTTACATAGGTATTAAGCTGACGAACGAAGCTGGAGAAATTGTTGTGCTTGAAATAATTAGGCAATAAATCCTTCGCGAATTCCGCAGTTTTCCAAACCACGAACGCCGTCCCCGCCTCGTTCCACGAGATCACGTCGTCGCTCTCCGGATCGTCGACCAACTGATACGTCTTCGTCAGAAACGGCGCTGGAACTGACCGCTGCGCCATTTCCCTCACCAATCCCCAGCCGAAAAAACCAAATCGAAAAAAAAAAACTATATCTCGTCCAGAAATGGTATACTAATTCGAAGAAGAAACAAATCGAAACGAGCGATGAGTGATCAGCAACTAAAGAGCAACAAGGCGGTGAGGAATTCCCAGCCCCAGCAGTAGAAACCGAAGAGGAAAACGCGAGAATGAACGACGTCGTGGATTGCGAACTCAGCAACTTCCATTTGGCTTGTCATATTCTTCAATCCGAAGATGGATCATACCTTGTTTGGATTGAAGTGAGCAAATATTGTTCGAAAATTGAGATTTTAGGGGATTTTCTTGCAGAGGCGTGTTGTCTTGGGGAATTTAAAGAAATAGTGGGAGGCAAAGAAAATTATATGGATACACACACCAGTGGGGGTGGGGAGGTATAAAGAAAGTGAGCAAGAGTTCTAGAGAATTTGAGAAACGTGGGGCCCACTTTAGAATGCTACTATATGGAGGTAAATTATTCTCCAAGAACTTTGCTTATTGATAGACTATGTATTTTGCGATTCATATCTAATATCACCAACTTTAGCTGAATTCGGAATTTTCTCAATATTTTTCTTAATTCTCCAAATCATAGTTAATGTGGCAAAATTAAAGTTAAAGTGACATTTAAATGTAACAAGACGACGTCGTTTAGGTACTAAAGTATAAGGGCTATTTTTTGCTAATACCACGAACTATGGCAGAATTTTGGATTTTCACACGAACTTAAAACTAGTCGGTAAAAATCATGAACTTTGCGTTGTTTGAAATTTCTCACATTTGACGATTCCGACGAAATCAATTCTGACATGGCTTGTGGAATTATCTACGTGTCCTAATTATTTCTTAAATTGACATTGTATGGCATGACATGTATAAACACAAAATTAATAGACAAAAATAAAATTAAAAGGAAAAAATAAAAAAGAAAAAGAAAATGACATGTTTATTTCTTTCTCTCTCTATATCTCTTCATCTCCTCAAATCCACTACATTGAATGTTGACCGCCATGCCAGCGTATCTCCTAGTGGCTGCAATCAAAAGCCCGCCAGCAATATCGGTTGTGACGTTGTTGCACTCGAGGCAGATGCAGCGGCGAATGGTCGGATTTAAGGCGGATTGAAACATACAGGATTGTGTTTTCTGCTGGCTTTGTAGCTGGATCTTGCGGCCGGCGGTGGCTGGCGGCCAGCGATGGAGAGGGAGTTGGGGAGATGAGAGAATAAGGATATAAAAATTTTAAAAATGAAAATAAAATATGAAAATAATTTTTTTTATTTTGAATTGATGAGGTTGGACCAAAACGACGTCATTTTGGTCCAGTAGGCATTTCGACTTGCCAAAACGATATTATTTTGGTTCAGTAGACATTCCGACAAGCCATGTAGAAATCAATTTCACCGGAATAGTCAACTGTGGGAAATTTTAAACACGACCAAAGTTCGTGATTTTTATGACCAAGGTTTAAGTTCATGGGAAAATTCAGAATCCGGCCATAGTTTGTGATATAATCGACCAATAGATCAAAATAAATTAAAAACGACGTCGTTTTGTTACATTTAAATGTCACTTCAGCTTTAATATTGCCACATCAGTTACGAATTAGAGGATTGTGGGAAATCTCAAACAACGACAAAGTTCATGATTTTTGCGACCAAGTTCTAAGTCGTGGGACGATCCGAAATTCAGCCAAAGTTGGTGATATTAACGACCAATTGCCATTTTCAATATTACTCCGCTCTCTTCTTTATAAGCTTTCAACTAGGAATATAATAAATAGATGGCTCTTCATTTTAAAGTTAATTATAGATTTATGGTTAATATGGATCGGGTCTCTATTTTTATACTGAAATTTAGATATAGAAGGTAGGGTCAGTCCTAACAAAACATAATAAAAATGAACCCTTATCATTAGGGCAATCGCACCCCGTGCTCAAAACTACCTAAAGCACACACTCGCATGCTCAAGGGCCAGAGCAGGGCGATTGTGTGTTAGGCACTTTGCTCACGCACGTTGTGGTGTTCTTAAGAACGCAAACACATTTTCACGCGCCTGCCAATGATGGTACGACATGTGGTATACTTTTTTATATGTTTTTACAAAAACCTAGTAATGAAATAAAATAAAATAAATAGTCAACTCTATATTGCTTCGAACGACCGATTTCTTTTTAGTTCTTATTTTACATCTATAAATACCCTCAAATCCTCACTTCATTCTTCACACCTCTTAATCTCCTTATCTATCTTCTCCCACTTCATTCTTCCCACATTTTCTTCCACAATAAAATTTACAACTATGATCCAAACATTCCCTACGAAATGCAACTCAATAATTATCTTAGTTCCCTAGGCGTGAATCCATACACCCTCGGTTTCAACCCTCAAAATCCACTAGTCTTTCCAATTCCTCCTACTTTGCAAACAATCCACTCGTTGGGGTTCCTACTCAATCGTCGCATACCTCGTTTCCCACCCTTGGTTCAACATCGCCTCGAGGCATGTCATCTCTCCAACTCTCCGCTGAAGCGGAGATTCTCAGGCGTCAATCCAAACACACCATGTACTCAGCGGATGAAACTCGGACAATTTTTGAGTGCTATGTCGACATTAGCGAAGTTCTCGTCATTGCCAACTCCCATAAATTCAGGACGTTTTGGTAGAAAATAGCCGAAAGTTATGACGTTGTGCGTCCTGAATGCACAATTTAGCACACGGCTCGTATGCTTTGAGCCCACTTCGAGAGGGTGAGCCCAGAAATCACCAAATTTTGCGCTCTCTACAACCAATTGGAGTCGCAATGGAAAAGCGACTGGAGTGAGGCAGATTTTCTAAAGGAAGTGCAAATGTTATATCAACAAGAGAACCTTCGGCCCTTCAAGCACCTCAAGACTTGGGAAATGGAGCGCTATTATGAGAAGTGGTCGGGCAGCGGGGGAACGACGACCACATCAAATCCAAGAGATCGAAGAGTGCCTCTGATGGGCAATATACAACAAGCAAATGCGAGGCGAGCGACGCGGCGAGTAGAAGCCGTCCATTGGGCCAAAAAGCGGCGAAGCGCAAGGGGAGGGAAAACGGTGGCCACATCTTCTATTTCGGATCTGAATGAGATTAGGCACATGACAGACGAAATGCGAAAAACCAACGAGCATGTGATAATAGCAATGTACTACAACGCCCTCTATAAAGACTTGACCAGATCGGACGACGAAGCAAATGAAAAGCACCACCAGATTTTGGTTATGCTCGAAGCAAAATTAAGTCTATCTTAGTTGTATTGTTTTTTCTATTATGTAGTTTTTTCGTACTTTTAGTTATGAATTTTTTTAATTTCAATTATGTAATTTTTTATTTAAATTACGTAATTTTAAGTTTTTAATGAAATTAATAATTTTCGTTTACTCGTAAATCATTTTAATTAAATATATAATTTATAAAAAAATAATGATAAGAAAATATAATAAAACATAAGTGGGTCTCGTGAATAGTGAGTGTTCAAATAGATACCGATTATTAGGATGCATAGAAAAAAGTTAATTGCGTGAATAGTGAGTACTCAAAGAAATAGTGCTTAGAACATACACCGGTAGGTTGGTGCCCTTATATATATGTATATATATGCATATATAAAAATGATATAATTATGAAATAACCTTTTTTAAAGGAAAAAAATCATTCAAAATTTCATATTCTATATATATTTAAGCAAGTATTTTAACATATGTATATTAAAGCGATCTTAAATAACATTTGCGTATAGATAAATACTATATGAAATAAAGAGGCAAAATAATATGTTTGAAGAGAAACTTGGGTCTCTAAAACATTAGCCTTAAATACTTCCCACTAAACCATAATACTTACATTACTAAAATTATGTAACAAATATACAAGGGTATTTGTTACAAAAATTTAGGGCCCCCTAAATTAAGGGGCCCTGGGCCGTTACTCAAGCTCGTCCATTCTCAAGACCGAGCCCGATGGAAGGCCCGAGTTGGACATGGATATTCTAATTTATTTTGCGAATTACATGAAGAATGTATTTTTTCCACTAAAAATCAAAATACAGTCATTTTGATGCCTAAAAATATGTCATTTTGATCCTCCAATGGAAAATATATTTTCAGAAAATACATATTTTTGAGCATCAAATGACATAGTTTTAATGTTCAAGTAAAAAATATATGTTCCATGTAGAATATTCATGTCCGGCTTGGGCTATATTTGCAGCTCAGCCAAAATGTCAAGTTATTTTTGCAAATTTTCAAAAATCTGGCTGTAATATCCCTAAAACGGCTCTAGTTGAAATTATGAATTTCTGATGCGATAAGATCGCCGAATAGGGCTTTTCGGCGACTCTTAAGGAAATAATTAA
>JAYDZE010488444.1:0-15807 GCA_034509125.1 Monilaria moniliformis
TTACTGAAAGACGAGATCTCGGTGATATTTATTTCTTAATCTTTGTATATAACATTGAGCATACGTTATTGATTATGTATTGTTTTGACTTATCAAAAGGTGCGGGCTTTTCGTCCCCCAAGAATCCTGATATCTTGGGCAGTGGTAATTAATGACTAAGTGGTGCTAGGATTGTTATTGCATTTGAATCGTGTCTCGGGAGAGTCCGGGTTGATAATATCCCCAAGAGGAGTTCAGTAAAAGGTTTTATTATACAGAAGCCCAGTCGGCTTGAAATTTATTCCAAAGTATAATAAATAAAGAATTTTGAACTTGAGCACTCTTTGGTAAAAGATATTAATCAATTAAAACCAGTAGCAGGTTTAAATTAATTAATGGATGTTAAAAATCTTAAACACGGGAAATAAATTAATTAAAAAGGAAGCCCAAATTCTCCATAATTTGGATTTGGACGGGTAAGTCAAAATTAATTTCGATAGTGGTACAAATTAATATTCTGTTGAGTTTATATTAAATTGGGGGCTCAATTTAATTAAGTGAAGCCCAAAAGGGAGGCCTAGTCCAAATTTTCTTGGATCCCTAATCTGGCATATAATAACTTTATATATAGGAGAAATGAATGAAGAGAAATCACTTTTGACCTAAACCTAAGTGAGAATTTTAAAATTCACACTTGTGCACACACACACAATTTTTTATAATTACTAGGGTTTAAACCTAGTTCTTTGCTCTCTTCATTCTTTTCGAGTCCTATAGGTTTGATAGGATTGTCCCATTACAATATTCAAACCTAGGAGCCGAGAACAGATTAGAAGTTCCGAGGTACGAGATAAAAGATCTTCACGTGGACAAGGAGCAAGCTATCATCGAATGTTTGAAGACTCAAAAAGGTAAACATCGAAAACCAACTAGAAAGCATGTTTTGGATTTAATTTTCCTTTAAAGCATGCTTACTTGCGTTCTAGAATAAAGCGTTCTAGAATAAAGTAGGAAGAATTAAATGCATGAAATAATTTCTTATATTAACCTAGTAGATCCCGAGTAGGGGATTCTTTCATTTGAATATTAAAAACCCCAACAAGTCCACCATCTTGTCGTCCAAAAATTTTGCGACTAAATACTTCTTTGTACCGGCGTCCTCGACGTGATACTTCATGTTAAGTGCCTCCCACAACTCTTTGGAGGTCTTAGTCCCAGGAAATATGGAATAAAGACTATCCTCTAAGCCGTTCAGGACGTAGTTCTTGCACAAGAAATCGCCTTGATGCCAAACATCATAGGTGGCCCGTACATTGAAGTCCGTCTCTTCCTCGGGTACGACTGGGGGATCCTTTGTGAGGAAGTTGGCAACACCTAACGTAATTAGGTTGAACAACATCTTTTGTTGCCAGCGTTTGAATTCCAATCCCTTAAACTTCTCGGGCTTCTATGCCTGAGCCATGACTCATGAGGTGGAAACTGGTGCCAACACTGACGTGTTATAGCCGAAGACGACCCAATGGCGTGATTCATCTTGCGATTGTTAGAAATATGGGAAAAATCTAAGACGTTAAGCAAGCAGTACTCTTGCTATTACAACCGCAAGAACAAAACTATAAGGAATAGAATGGAAATTACAACGACAAATAATAAAACAAAATAAACTAAAGTCAAGTCGAGGAAAGCCCTCTTTCCGCAAGATGAATTACTCCCCGGCTGGTGCTCTCGGACTGACGTATCATCCCCAAAGATAAAACGACTTTCTCCTAGCATGTAGAAGCACCTCAAACCCGCTAGGCACCGATATACTTGACGGAGTTCAGAGAATCGAGCACACAATGCTCCTAAAGATACTAAGAGATGCGTGAAAGACAATAGATAAGCTTCGAGACAGAGGATTCATTGTGGTGTGTGTTTTTTCACTTCCAAGGTTCACGCCTATTTATAGGCTCAAGGAAGGATTTCAAAAGGCTCGGCCATTACGACACCTCATCAATACACCGGCGGCTACAACAGCCAAAAAGCGAAAGAACTCGGTAGCTGAAAGGCCAAAAGCCTTAACCACATGAAAGACAAAAGTCTTTTACTTGCATCCATTTATCATTTTTCGCCTCAGTTGCCTTCCTAGCTAGTTATGTGCTCATCGTTCGTTTCTTCCGTATACATCTTCAAAGTTAGTAGCTAGGTTAATTCCTCCCCATTGAGCTACGTCAATAACTTCTTTTTCTATTCAGGAACGATCAGTGAAACTGGTGTTACTCGGAGGCTTGACATGAGCTTTGCAAAGAGCTTTGATGACTATATTTTTTTTCTTGTATGGCTCGGATGATGGCTCTCAGCGTTGGATCTTCGATCTTGTCCGGGAGGAAGACGTTGAAATCTTGACCAACTGTTTCCTTAGAGTTCCTGTCGATCCAGTAGTATTTGTGGATGAACTCTTCCTTAGTCTCCCAACAACTGTCACTAAAACCAGCTGGATCCACTTGTTTATGTGCTTCTAGAAGCCAAGGTTTGAGTCAACAACTTTGTTTCTTTTCCTTATAGCAAGACCCTTCATATCGCGGGCCTAGTTAGCCTTGATTTGCACTTCAGTTGCTCCATGGTCATGCCGACATCTTTGACAAATTTCTCAGTAATGCGTCTCCCAAGATCTTTATCCTTGTCTAGACATCGAGCTTTCTTTCTCTTCTCAGCTCAGCTGACTACTTCTTTCATCTGGTATCCTACCGGCTGTCTTCGAGTTTGTAGTCTTCTCTTTTTATTGTTTCCTTGAGTCTTTCTTTGCTACTTCCATACTCAGCCTATTTTCGGGACTTCACTTCTATCTATTTTGCTTCATAGTTGTTTTCTTCATAGCTATATATATAAACTGATCATGATACATTTACTTCGATGATTAGTTCTCCCGCAACTAAGTCTCTATAAGCCAAAATATGCTTAGTTCCGTAACATATGAGCTATGACTTATTATAGCTTTTGATTCATTATCACGAAGATTTTGGTATCAAACAAAACACATAGATTGTAATGAAATTTTCCAAACAATTTCTCAATTTTTGATGATGCTAAAATCTAACTATTCATGTGTTTCACAAAAGACTCAGATTATAGCTATTAGAAAATAGATAAGGGTTAGCATAAGTAATATAGCAATAATAGACAATACAGAGCCCGGACAAATATATATTATCATCAGGGTGTTTTAGGGGAAAACAAGTATTTTATTTCTTTGTAGCCGGGTCAATTCCTACCCGTTGAGCTACGTCAATAACTTTTTTGGAGATTCAGGCACGATATGTCAAGTAGGCTTTCCTCGGTGGCTTGAAATGACCTTTACGGGGAGCTTAGATGATTACATTCTTTTCTTGTGCGATTCAAATGACTGCTCTCATAGTTGGGTCTTCGATTTTGTCCAGGAAAAAGACTTCAAAATCTTGGTCAACTATTTTCTCAGCATGCTCGCCGATCCAGTAGTATTCATGGATGAACTTTTCTTAGTTGTCTCTTAGTTGTCATTGCAACCAATTGGGACCCACTTATCAATGTACTTTCTAAAGCCAAGGTCTTGCTGGGGTTTCCACTGAAGGATCTCCTCTAATGCCAAGTATCTCATAGGATGATATTTAAATTCAATTAACACAATCTAATTAATCTACTAGAATGCAATTAGACAGGCAACTCGCAGATAAAAACAGATCCCTAGGCATGCTATTAGAGTTAAGATAATCACCACTTGTCCACATCAATTCAACATTGAGATCTTCTAGCCTATGTCCCTCCAATAGCTTGAATATTAGGTGGATAATATTTTATCAAACTTATTAGCTATGTTGTAGGAAGAAAACAAACACATCGTTGTGGAATGGGGGGGTGGATTCTAAGTGTGTCTGTAATTTTCGTTCCCACACCTTATTTATAGGTGTGGTGGGCTAGGTTAGGAATTCCAAGAAAGATTAGGATTGAGTCTCTCAATGAGCTTATTCTTTAAGTTGAGCCCAACTTAGTTAAGTTCATTAATATTAATTTATTGGACTATAAAATTAATATTCCACTACCCATCCAAATCCACATTACGAATATGGCACATTTCTAAATTATTTTTCCCCCCTATTTAAGATTTCCAATATTTTAATTAATTAAAGACCGCTGCTAGCTTTAATTAATTAATTTCTAATTCCAAGAGTAGCCTAGTTCAAAGCTTTATTTATTTATTATATCAGAATAAATTCCAACTGTGTAATAATTTCCTTTTTCAAACTCCTCTCGGGGATATTATCAACTCAAGTCTCCCGAGACACGGTTCCGTATAATAACAATACTAGCAACGCTAGACATTAATTACCACTGCCAAATATATTAGGAATTACTTAGGGTTTTAAAAATTTGCACCTATTGATAAGTCAAAGCAATACATAATCAGAATCTTGTGCTCAATGTTACTTATATAGATTATTAAATAAATAATCACCGTGACCTTATGCTTCATTTACACAATGCAAAAGTACGTATCTCACTGTAATCCATTTCAGTGCTATACCGCACTCAGTGCCATCTGTTGCTCTGCAATCTTCACAATAGATTGTCCTTGTCTATATAGGTTGAAAACTTGATTTTCTTTTATAAGGAACTGACTGAAAGATCTTTTGTGATCATGGATCCACCATTTAATCTATTATATAGAATGAGGACTTGTTTGCTTAATTTATGATTATATGCTTATGAATAGACTTTCATAAACAGAAAAGGCAAACAATGTGATAATATTGGATTTCTCTTCAGTATGTGGCAAATAAGATTTTCAATATAAAGTAGCCCAAAGTATGCTTTCTAGTATAAAAACCCTAACAATCTCCCACTTATAATTAAAACATGCTTTCGAGTACACATCAATAAATTGAAAAACTGGCATATTCTCGCACTTACTCAAAGCAGATCTTTTTTACAACTTGTATTACAATTCTTTCCACATGACGAGTCAACGTCTTGCCTTTGCAGGCTCTTAGTGGAATAATCTACCTGGTAGTGCACTAATGCATCCATATGTCCCACTTGTTCTCTATTTCTTTTTCACTTTTTTCGCACTTATGTGATCTACCTCTTTATGCGTTGACTGACTTTTAGGCCCATGATTTCTTAGAATTATCCATGTCGAGTTAATACCATTTTAATACTCCACTCGGGAAACGTATTCTAAATCATGTTTTTCCACCATTTGGAATCTTCTGAGCTATCAACTTTCATGGTTAAGCTTGTGACTACTTAACTGCCTTGTAACTAGGATACAATCCTTAGTCCTTTATGGTACTTGAGTATATCCATTTACTACAGTCTAGTCTGCTTATAACATTTTCTAACATACATAAACTTTTTATTCTTTGAAGACTAGCATACTTGTCTTAATTCATTCATTTTAGTAAGTATCTAGGAGATATTTATTCCCAGATGATCAAGTCCATGCCAAAATGGATGCGAACCCAGTTATGTGGGTTTACCATGCTAATGTCTTTAAGAATTTCTTTAATATAGAATTTCTTGAGACTAGTACAACATTCAAGTGAATGTTTCCAGCTTTTTCAAATTCTTTATGAAGTATTCTTGACTGGATAATTACGCTATTGTTAATCATATTTCTTGTATATATTGTCCTTTGATTGTTGTAGGAAACTGATTCATCCTGGTTATAGACTGAGGCTTTTTAGACCTATGAATGTTTTTAAGGTTGTGTGAGAACCCTCTTACTATAATAAGGTCTATAATACTAAGTACAATTTATCAAAATCGAATCATCTTGCTAGATTTCGATTTCTTCACTCTACTATGCCATCTGGTTTAAAGAAGTTAGGCTAATCCTTTGGGATTTACTCCCACTCTGATAAGTAGTTTAATAACTTTTGATAGATATTTGCTAGTTTTGGCATGATACGCCTCGCAAGTACTCAAAATCCTTAGAACTTTGGAATGGATTATGACTTGTGATTTATCAAATAGACATATCCAATTCTAAGTGTAATAAAAAAAACGTCACTTTCTCAATCTAAGCTTCTTTGACTGCTCTGCACCTATCAGAATGAATGAATTACTAGTACTTCTCTTGGCCCTTGCTTTGTGATCTTTTGAGGATCCCTTGGTCATCTTACCTTCCAAGCATAGTTCATTAGGTTTTAAAAGGTTCTGGTCAAAGATCCTTAAGTGAATAGAATTCAATAACCCCTTGAATTCTTTTAAGGTTGGAATGTCCAATCTTTATAGGCCAAAAAACTTGTCATTTGTTTTATTACTTGAAGACTTTCTCTTGTTAGAGATACTGGATAAGTTACTAAACTTTATATTTGTTGCTTGAGTTGTGGATTGTTTCTAGTACTTGTTTAACATTTGTGTTATAATGGATAAAATGAAACACTTTTACAAATAAAAGAAATCGATAAATCCATTTAAGGGTAAAACTATTTGGAAGCTGAATATTACATTCCTTCCAAAAAAGATGAAAGCACAAACTAAACATTGTTTAAAACTAGAAACTAAATCTACTGACGTGAAAGCAATAAATAGCCACAATCTCCCATTGGAATCTCATCTTCACGAAGTGTCTATGTTTTCTACAAAAGGAAACAAAAAATGATTAGTGGCTCTTGTTATCCAATACTCATGAATGAGTAGAAAACAACCTTTAAACATTATTTACTAAGTGAATTTGAGACATACCTTGACCATTCCCATTCTTTCGAAGTGGATAGCCACTCTTCCAGTGTTCTTTCTCACCACACTTGAAGCACTTTCCAGTTTGCTTCTTCTTGTCACCCTTCTTGCCCATCTTCCTTCCATTCTTTACTGTAGATGTCGCATGTCCCTCCTTCTTCTTTCCCTTTCTGAGCTTTTAGCTGGAAGAAGAAGGAGTGGCTGCCATCAAAGCTTCCTTGGTTTGTGCCATTAATCCTTCTACCTCTTGTAGCTATAGTTCTGGGAGATTATACCCCCTTTTGTTCATATCAAAGTTCAATCTGAACTACTGAAAACTGCCTGGCAAGGATTGGAGGATGATATGAACTTAGGAAGTTGGGCAATAGTCCCATCCAAACAGGCTACCATCATCTTGAGGACATGGTCCTGCACATGTGTATCCTCCTTCATGATCACATTATAATATTTCAAATTGCTAATGACTTAACAGCTCGATTTTACGTTCCAAACAGGCTACCAAGATCCTGCATCATTTCTGTGACTGTCAACATAGCTTGATGCTGATGTTGCAATATATTTGACATAGACACCAAAATATAACACCACGCCATCTCATTAACTTTGCACCACTTATTGTATGCCTCTTCAACCGCATTTGACGCATTGTTTGCAGGAATAAGTGGACAAGGTTGGTTCAAGATAAATTTTATGTCTTCTGCGATTAGGACAATATCTAGATTTCTTTTCCAACATAGTTTTTTCCTTCAAGTTTGTTGACTTTGAGAATAGATAAAATATGATGGAACGACATATCAAATAGGCTGAAAAAATTTTTCAACACGATATCACATAAACATGCTTGATACATATTAATTAAAAATCACTAACAAAAGCAATTAAATGCATCTCACATCAGCTCATATCGGAAGATTGTCCAGAGACTACTAGGGCAGCATGGCTGCCATAATACAAATAAGGTTTTACTGGTCACTCACTTTGACGGATCGACCAAAGACTACTAGGGTAGCATAGCTGCCATAATGTGATTAAACTCGTACGATAAATTTAGCACCAATAATTCATTTCCATTTTAGTACTCCTCATAGGGGAGGTTGTACGACTATAAATAAATTCTACAGCTAACATCTGAAGTTTAATCCATATGAGCTCGTGATTCCTCAAAGATCAAGCCGCCACTAGGGTGGTCGGGGATCCTAAGAAAATCACTTCACAAATAAACAAATTTATGGGGACCATATATAATTCCATATTTAAATCCAGAAAAAAATATATAATTATAACATACTTTAGTCATTTTTGAGAAAAAAGTTTTTCACATAATTACCACATAAACATACAGGCAAATAATCCACTCAAGCAAGATATATCACCAAAAACAAAAAGATAATTACAACTCATTACATAGCAATAACTTATCCAAAAGGATCATTATGAAAAAAAAAAACTAACTATATCTAAACAATTCTAATAAGATTAAATTTGATTTAGATAAACTCTATCTAATCTTATCCAAATCTAATCAAATCTAAACAAACTAGATTTGCTAGGATTTGCTAGATCTGAGATAGGATTAAACAATCCTATGAAAAATCCAATCTACGAAAAACGTCGAACCACCGTCACACCACTGCTGGACCACCACCCTCGCTGCCGGGTTGCTGCCATCGCCATCGCACACCGACGTTGTTCTTGCCATCGCTGTTGTCCCGTCAAGTCACTTGCGTACCACCTGAGTGTCGGGTACCGTGGGGTGGCTACTGTGCGCTAGACACCCGACCCAAGTCGGTTCCCGTGCTGCGCTCACACTACTGGCTGTTGGGTGCTGCCATGCGTAACACTCCTAGCACAGTTACTCTTATGTTCGTATTAGGCCTGGGTGCCGTCGGGTGCTTCTGGGCTCCTAGCGCCTAGCTCTCGCTGTTTCCCGTTGTGTGCTAGCTCTCGGTGCCGTCCTCGGTTGCCAGGGCCAAGTGCCGAGCACCCGCCTCGTCCCGTTGCCGAACATCGGATACTGCATCTTCGCCTCGTACGCCCTCAGCTTGCTGAGCATCTCCCATGCAAAATCCTGCAGGCTCATGTCTGGGCTTCGAACACTAGGTGTTGCCGAGGTGTGTAGGGCGCCACAACGCCTGATGCCCCGACGCCCTGCGCCTGTTACCGGTCTCTCCTGTCGCCCGTCGTGCACTCGAGCACATTTTCTCTTGGAACTATCTGAGGCCTGTCGAGCGCCACAATTTCTGGACCCAGCGCCCGCATGTGAGCGATTCTTGATGTCCGCCGGGTGCTGCATCATCGGACGATTGTCAGGGCCTGCGTGCATACGCCTGAGCATCCTACACCAGGCACCGTCGAGGTCTTCTGAGCACCACAGCGCCTGGTGCTTTGACGCACTTGGCCAATGCCCGCATGCCCAACTTCCTTCCCTTATCGCCAAGTACCAGCGCTCGAACAACTGCCTGCTGGCGCCTTGCATGGGCGTCCTGGCCGAGGCTGCCGAGAGCAACCTGACGCTTGGTGTGGCTGCCTTGGCCCTTGCCGACCCCACACGCACTGGTCCCGCCCTGCTCCCCATCTATCGGGTGCCTTTGGCCAGACCTTGCTGCTGAGTGCGATGCCCCTTGCATCCTGTGGTCGGTGGCACCGGCTGATGCCGAGTCCCGACGAGGCGCACCAGGCATTGTTGGGTAATGCTCCGTGACACATTGTGTCGTAGTCCGGATCCTATCTCTGTTCTTCGTTCTTCATTATTCGTGTTATTCGTTTGATTTCTCATCTAATTACATAATTGCAAGAAAAGAAAAGTAAAACACCATAGTGTTCCACGTTCGACCTCATTAGGTTTATAGAGCGTGCCATAAACCAACATGGTGGATTCAAATGCATTCAATGTCAAATAAACAAGATAAATTGCAAAAAATAAATCTACAACCCTATTATCAGATTTAAACCGGCAACAAGCAGTTTAAAAGATAAAATTAAATTTAAATATCATAGTTTTTATCTGGCTTTGATACCAATTTCTGGAGTTTCATTGATGGATTTCCTCTACTGCCAAGGATCTCATTGAATGATATTCAAATTAAATTAACATAATCTAATTAATTTACTAGAACACATTTAGACTGTCAATTGGTAGGTAAAAATAGATCCCTATGCATGCTCATAGAATTCAGATAATTACCATATTTGAAGAGTCTTCTTCTTGATCAGTTGTGATAGATTACTCGCAACTCCCACCACTCATCCACAACAATTCGACCTTGAGATCTCATGGCCTATGTCCCTCCTATAACTTGAATATTGGTTGAGTAATATTCTGTCAAGCTTAATAACTTGGGTGGAAGAAGAAAACAAGCACACATCTATAGAATAGGAGGGACAAGTGTAATTTTCATCCCCTATTCTTATTAATAGGTAGGGATGTCAATTTAGCCTGAAACCATGGGTCGACCTGATTAACCCGACAACCCGATAGGGTTAGGGCCGGAAAATTATAATCCAAAAAAATCCCAACCCGAATGACCCTAAACCAAATAGCCTGAGCCCCATAGGATCCACCCAAAAATTAGCGAGTTCTCATTATTTAGTTTTCAAAATTCATTACTTTAGTTTTTCAAACTTTTGAAAGTTAGTATAATAAGATTTGTTTTTTCAAATATATATAAAAATACTTTTTTGATTCAATATTCGAAAGTTATATTCATCATTTCACTTTTTAAATTTTACCGTAATATTTAAAATAAAGCATTTTGATTCAAAATTTTAAAATGATAATCATTTATGAAAATGTATATTCTTACTTTTCTAAGAGTTACATATTAGTTTTAAGTTGAAGCGACATTCATTTGTGGATGTATTTTTTTGTTAAAAATATATAATTATCAAGATTAATATATTAATTAAAAATATTCATAAAACTTTCTTGAGCCCAAGTAGCCCGATGGGTTCACCGAAACCTTATAATTTTAGGGCTACGGTTGAGAATTTCTAACCCGAAAAAATCACATTTGAATAACCCGTAACCGAATATCACAACAACCCGATAGGGTTGGCCCAGTTGGCATCCCTAATCATAGAGGTGGTGAGTTATGTCAGAGATTCCAATTAGGATTAGAAGTGAGCGTGATGGGGATTTAATTCCAGTGAAAGAATTTCCCTTTACAGGACTCTTTAGGTTAATATAAAAAAATTAATTATCACAATTCCATTTAATTATAACATCTACAACGTAAAAGCATGCAATGTAGAAAATAAATCGTAAATCATGCATACTACAGATCTGGATTACTTACTGATAATGGATCTCCATAGATTAATAGATTGCTTGCGTCTCCATGTGTAGATCTTGAATATCTATCCTAGATCTTCAAACCTATTCCCAATTCTAGATTTGAATATTGATGTGGACAATAGCTATCAAACCTATAGAACTAGAAACGAAGAAGAAAATGAACAATGCAGAGAGAACTGCAGAAGGAACGTGAATAATAAATTTATTTTCTTCTTCTTGTTCTCTTTTATTTATAGAATATGTATGGGCTAGCTTTGAGATCCAAGGAAATTTGGATTGGGCCTCCATATTGGGCTTTTACTAATTAAATTGAGCCACAATTTAATACAAGCCCAATAGAATATTAATTTAGAACACTATAGAAATTAATATTGATTTACCCGTCCAAATCTAAATTTCTAATAATATGAGCTTTCTTTTAAATCAATTTATTTCTCGTGTTTAAGATTCTAATATCTATTAATTGATTGAAGCATGTTGCTAGCTTTAATTAATTCACATCTTTTACCAAGAGTGATCTAGTTCAAAAAACTTTGTTTATTATAGTTTGGAATAAATTCAAAGTCGGCCTGACTTCTGTATAGTAAAACCTTTTATGAACAGCTCTTGGGGATATTATCAACATAGACTCTCCTGCAACACGATTCAATGAAATAACAATTCTAACACTGCTAGATATTGATTACCACTACCCAAGATACCCAGATTCTTGGGTTATGGAAAACCGGCACCTTTTGATAAGTCAAAGTAGTGAATAACCAATACCGTATGCTCAATGTTATATAAAAAGATTAAGAAATAAATAATCACCGAGATCTCGTCTTTCAGTAATCAGCAAGAAAGACTTATCTCAATGTGAATCCTCCAGCGCTATACCACACCAGTATCGTTAGTGTCCCAATGTTAGGATACTTTCGGATTGACACTACAACTTTTCACGATAGATAGTCCAATTCTATCTAGATTGTTATACTTCATTTTCTTCTGCGAGGAAACGACTCAGATACCTTTAGTGATGAACTGACCACCATTACATCTACAATGCTGAAGACCTAGACTTGCTTGCTCAATTTTAATCACCAAATTATAAAAGGCAAATCATGCAACAATAATATCTCTTCACAAGTGATGGTGAATGGTAGTTCTTAGAGTTATTAATACATAAGCAATTTGCAAAGCATGCTTTCAAATATGTAACTCCAACAACTCTCACTTATACTTAAGTATGATTTTGAGTATACCCATGTCCATCATTATGCCACTTATACTTAAAACAGCGCCGACATGCATCTCAGGCCTATCTATTTCACTTGATGATCCTACATGCATCAACAAATCATGAAATAAGTGTTATGGAAATGATCCTACATGCATCAACAACTAAATCCAAAGATTTTTCAAAGCTTAAGGAAATTATAAGGTTATTTCTTAACCCTCCCACTACAATGAGATTCTACTATATATGATCTTTTTGCAACTTAAGGATTGGGTTCTTCCAAGCTAGCAACTAAATTCGATGACTTTTCGAAGCTTAAGAATCTTATTAGGTTATTTCATAACCCTCCCACTGCAATGGTGTTCAATAATTTTATGTGTGTACATGATAATTAGGATTTGGCAGTGGTGCGAAGCAGCAAGCCGCCATGCAGTATTTTCTCTTGGACATGCGGTATATTGATAGTTTTAATTGCGTAAAAAACTCTCAAACTAGTGGATTCATGGTTTCTCATTCAGTCCTATTCTAAGAATTGAGCATCGCTGTAATAATGTCCTTACGATTCTTAGGACCGTTGAAATTCCACAGTTTTGCTATCTTAGAATACCCATGCACAAATACACTTTAATATGAGATGTCAATCTAATCGTCATTTTTCTCCAACACGAGTGTTGGTCAATTCCAAGCCACAATATCTCTTAAACTAGGTTGTCTCCCAATTCGCAACTCATTTGGAATCTTGAGAAAAGATTTATAGCACCGAATTTAAAATGTATATTGTCGTATCTTAAGTATCCCTTAAACGAAATATGCAATTCCTTATAACTTGTCATTTATCTAATTATTTCTAAAAGAGTCGATTCCTCACTTATGCTACATCATTCTGTTGGAAACCAGATGTAGTCATTTGGGATGTGATTCTAGTTTTAAATTAGTAGATTAGTAGTTCTCAAATTCACCGTTAAAGTACTTGCATCTAGGATTAGATCATACACAATTGATAGTCTTTCTAAAATAAAGTTCCACAAGTATTCTGAATTCTTTGAGAGCTTAAAGGATCCTAACTTGTGACGTATCAATAATACGTATCCATACATTTAGGGTAACCATCGACAAAATCAAAATACTCTAAGTCAACCTTAACTTGAAACGATGTTGGTCTACAGTTATCATAAATGAATGAGTTTTAACATATCATTGGCCCTAATCTCTTTTCAGGTCTTTTGGTCATCTTACTTTTCTAAGAATGATTAGCAAGTTGTAAAATGTTCTACATATAGATCCTACTATGGACCGTGGTCTGTGAACTTTTGGATCATTCTAATGTCAGTATGACCAATCCTTAAATGTCGAAACATATATATCATTCATGGAACTTGGGGACTTCTCTTTTAGAATTGATTTGACAAGATATAATTATTTCTTGCATTGAGTTGTGCATAATTTGTAGCGTAGAAATTGTAACCAATAAGCAAAATAGATAATCATGTTACTTTTCTTGATAACCATTAAGTTATAAAAGTAACAATTTATCCATTTATCACTAGTTTTGAAACCGAATCTGCATTCTTTCTAAATAAGCACATAATACGAATCTCTTAACTAATAAATTATTGATTGCATTACTCCCACTACAAACGCTGCCACTCTCGTAACATTACCATTGCTAATAACGCATATTATTATGTCGTCTAGTTTGCAAGCAATCTTACTTTATTAAAGCATACATAATTAATGAGTCTCGTATCTACTACCTACGAATAGGTAGAACAAATCATATAATCTTGTTTTGACATTCTGTAATTTAGGCGAACCATTACCCACTATTGTGTCCTTTCTGATGACCATTTGAAAAAATTGTCTTACGACTTTTTCAAGGTAATTAGTACAATATTCAAATTAATTATTTTCTTATTCCAACATTGCTCGAGAAAAATTAATTTGTGTGAGTAAAGTGACAGGGAGAAAAAGACAGCTAGTGAAGAAATAAATATACACGAATGAAGTTTTCTACAAGGGTGGTCAAATACTGATCAATGTTCAAACAAAATTTTATGCTCCCATGATTTAACATATAGACCAGAGACCACTAAGGTGACATGACTGCCAAATCGTGCCTAAGATCTTATCATAAATTTAGCACCAATAATTTTATTTATGTTTTGATACTCCTTCGAGGGGAGGTCGCATGCCACTAATAAAATTCTACAGCTACAATTTAAAAGTCTACTCATATGAACTTGTAATTTCTTGTGAGTCTAGCTCCCATTAGGGTGGGTCGATAAATTATTAGAAATTACTTTATATATCGACCAATTTATGGAGACCATATACGACACTTATTTATTTAGAATAAGTAGATAAGAGCATTTAATCCATTTAAAACAATGATAAAAATTGTCAAAACTAAAACGGATAATAAAATAAATTACAACCCATTTATATTTGATAAAACATTACCCTAAACTGGATAATTAAAAAAAGGAAAAAACTTCAGAAAATTCTAATTAAATTCAAAAATTTTGAAAAAAACCCAAAAATAGCAAAACCTAGGGTTTCAAACCCTTGATTTTGATTCTCGCCGCCAACTACCACCACCCGTCAATTTTGAAATTGAAGCCACCATGGGAACGGCCGCTTCCGGAACCGAGAGATAAGTTGATAGGTAGTGGTCCGGGGCAACACCACCAAACCTAGGGTTTTGACCCTTGGTTTTTTACTTTAGACTAAATTTTTCTGATTTTTTCGAATTAATTTCAAATTTTTTAGAAAATTTCTCATTTTTATAGTTATCCAGTTTGGATAATTTTATCAAATGAAGATGGGCTGTAATTTTATTTATTTTCTATTTTATTTGGTAAATGTGTTATCCTATTTTAAGTAAATTATTTGCTCTTATATGCTTATATGATAATTATGTAAAAACCATATTTAAAATGACTAAGCGACAATTACGACTAGTTTTTATTTAATAAAAAATTAATAAAAAAGTGTCGTATATGGTCTCCATAAATTGGTCCATTTATGAAGTAATTTCTATGAGTAGACTTCTAAATTATAACTGTAGAATTTTTTTAGTGGCGTTCGACCTCCACTAGGAGGAGTATCAAAATATAAATAAAATTCTTCATGGTAAATTTATAGTATGAGCTTACACACGATTTGACAGCCATGCCACCTTACTGGTCTCTGGTCTATCTGTCATGTCGTAGGACCAGAAAATTTTGTTAAGCATTATTTGAGTATTTGATCACCTTAGTGACTTGCTTAATTATGTTTGACTATTGTGAGATGCATTAATTATTTGGTGGTTGTTTGCAATTTATGTATCAAACCTAGTATGTGACAATATGTTTATTTCTTCACTCCCTGTCTTTTTTCTTCCTGATATTTTTATTACACAAATTTTTCACGGGTATTATTTTGGAAAAAAATAAATAAATAAATTGGATATTGTTCTGATTACCTTGAAAAAGCCGTAAGACAAGTTTTTCACATGGTCACCAGAAAGGATGCAATAGTGGATAAATATACGCCTTAATTACTGAAAGTCGAAACATGATTCAATGATTTGTTCTACAATGATTCAATGGTTCAATGATCATGAATGGTACATATATTT
>JAYDZE010488555.1:0-15806 GCA_034509125.1 Monilaria moniliformis
TCGGCTGATTTTGAAACTTGCGGGATTGACCAGAATTTGACCAAACTTTGTGGTTTTTCTGGCAATTTGCCCTAAATTAAATTGTATCTAATTTTTTAAATATAACTGTTTTTTATTCTTGAAGGAACATAAAATATGTATATATTTTAAAAATAAGCACCAAAAATATAATTAAACTACACATATATTAAAGGCATATTGCCTTTTTGTTATCTTTTGCATATTCGATTGCCCCACAACACTCCATGTTAGGTCAATATAAAGTAAAGATTCGATTAAATAACTATTTTAATCCATTGCACGCATATATAGTCCTTTTCACGTACAACCAAACTCGGGAAACTCTACTTTGATGATCAAATAAAGTATTTACTATTTAGGCATTTAGAAAATCACCTAATTTGAATGTGACAACAATATAAATAACTCTACGTATGTAACAACTTTGGCACCTAACCCTTTGTTGCATTAATTAATCAATAAAATTAAGAATTCGGCTGCGACGCGGTTTAGATGAATATGGAATAAAAGATAGCAAGACCTATCATTTGCAAAATTTAGTTTTTATTCGCCTAATTATTGACAATCCTAATCTCCCTACAAAAATAAAATAAAATTAGCAATCCTAATAATTGATTAATCATGATTACCTTCGTAAATTCACAGGTGTTTTTATGCAACCAATTAAATGATAAAGTGGAAATCAATTATTTTGTATCAGTAAATGGTCCAAGACATGTAAATTAGGGCGTCCACATCAGAGGCTGAGTCCTTATTTTTCTCTTATATCACATAACAATATTTTCCTTCAAATTTTATCCCCTGCATCAGAGGTGAGACCTTAACTTTCATTTATTCTATTCATCTCTTATTTTTTAAATTATTTCATAATTCATATAATTTTTTCCGTCTTTAGCTCTGTCTATATGTTTGTGGCATCATAGACATTTAATAAAATGTAAATGTCACAGATATATACTAATATTAAAACTAAAATATTCAGCCGAAAAATGATGTCCATTGGTTAATTTTAATTTTTACATTATCTTATCAAGTGTGACCTTTTTTTGTATTGTCTTCTACATTATTATTAATGTTTCCATTTAACTTAGTATAAAATAAAGTTTGCATAAATACGTCAATGTTTTATTTATTTAACAATATTACTTTTAATTATTTCAGTACGCAACTTGACAACTAAACCGTCTTCGTCTCAATCATGTCTTCTAAATCAAACAGTTCTGTCATGTTTTTGGTGTCAATATTTAAAAATCGCAGTGTAAATCAGAAAATGAGTAAAGTTGGTGTTATTATATCCGATTACAATTTTTCCCCCAATATTGAGGTTTTAAACGAAACAGTGTGTTCCAATAATATTTTAATTTTATTTAAATATGGATATTGGATTTTATTTCCTCAACCCAAAAGAGGAAAAAAAAAAAGATTTTATTACTGTTCATAATGGACCAAAAATAGCGCATTAACCTATCAAACAAAAAAGAAAAAGAAAAATAAAGCCCACTAATTTGTGTAATAGAAAGCCCAAATTCAACTTCCACAAATACCCCTTACAATCTGGATAATCTCGGTTAACCCACTTTTAAAATTCCTAAATTGGTTAAGATCCATGAGTTCAACTGGATACCATCGCAAAAACCCTAAATCCGCACTGAATCTCAACTCCTTTTACTTTTTCTTTTTTTAATTTATTACTGAGCTATCATTTTGTTTACAAGAAACAAAATTCCAAAATCCATGAAATTATAGATACAATTTCCATACATAATTCTATATTGTATCTATACGCCATGGCGTCGATCGCGTTTCTGGCGAAGTCGCGGCCTCACCTCCAGCGGCAGAACCTCAAATTCATATCCACATTTGTTCACCTCCATGCGGAGCCGCAGCTGACGGAGCCGCTGGCGTCGATTCCGCCGCCGCTCCCGCCGAATCCTGCTTCCGGCAGTCCTCGCTACAATGAGAACTGGCGGAATCCTTCCGCCGCGATGGTGGGAGACGGTGCGCTCGTCCCCATGGGGTTAGGGTTTCTGCAGCAGACGCAGGGATCGCGGATGCAGACGCTCTCACAATCGCTTGATGCGGAGAGTTTGATAAATCAGTTTGCGGATTGGATGACGACGCAGCGATGGGAGGACATGAAGCAGCTCTTTGAGTTCTGGATTAGGTCGTTGGATAAGAATGGGAAGCCGAACACGCCTGATGTTAATCTATGTAATCATTATTTGCGTGCAAATGTAATGATTGGAGCATCTGTTGAGGAATTGCTTGATATTGTGGCGCGGATGGATGATTACGCGGTCGTGCCGAATGCTGCTTCGTTTAACCTTGTGCTCAAAGCAATGCAGAGGACTGGTGAAACGCTCGGTGCTGAGAAATTGATTGAGAGGTTGGATATTTATCTGTAAATTAGGGGTGAACAATTGTTATGCTGCTTCTGATATGTTATTAGGTTATATCGCAGACCTCTATGGAGTATATGTTGGTAAATTCTGGGAGGGAGAAAAATTGTTATAGGGCGTTTGCTTTGATATTTAGAGGTTCTTGCAGAATTTCCATGAAATGTATGTTACTAATGATGGTTACGAGAAGAGGTCAATCACTTATGATATTTTTATCAGAATTCAGAATGGACAGTTACTTACTCTTTAGCAATAAACCCTGTAGCAGTTCTGTTTGTACTTGTCGTAAGCTTCTTTAATTCTTTAATTTTGGTGCTTGATGGTTTTGTATTTGTCTATCTTATTGTTCTGTGGTGCTTCTGAGGTAAATTTATCTACAAGCATGGATGTTGTGTACTTTTTTCTTAATTTCTCGGATTTGGCCATGGTTGAGGCTCTAGGCAGTGGGAAGGAATAGATGGGTGTGTGGATTGATGAACTTATAACCTGCAGAGACTGATAAAAAAAAATAGTAACTCTGAGGGTTCACTGGACTGATAAAGTTGCTTTTTCTGTTTGGTGGTTAACTCCTTACTTTGTTGACGTCAGGATGCTGGAGATGGGAAAAATACATAAGGAATCTTTGCCCGATAGCGAATCATTTGACTTAGTTATTGAGATGCTACTCTCAAAAAACCACATTGATTCTGCCCTGAAGTATGTAGATCTAACATTGAAATCTGGTTATATGTTATCTATGAAAGCATTCGTGGATTGTGTGCAACGTTGTGTTAGTAATGGGAGGCTAGATACATTGGTCTCAATTATTGAGAGATGCAAGGTGCACACTTTTGCTGGCTATTTGACCTTTGATATGATGTAGAGCTCTTTCATGTACTTCGACTACTGACTCTTATTTTGTGGATGGCATCAGAAAATGGATCAAAACAAATCCTTATGTCCTCCTTGGCGTGTATGCAATTATATTGCTGATGTCGCAGTGCAATCAGATAACAGTGAGCTAACTTATTATGCTCTCGAGTTCATGGCTAAATGGATTGCACGAGGGGAGGTTGCAAGGCCTCCTGTTTATCTTTCTGTAGAAGAAGGATTAGTTGTGACAGCCCTAGGCACAGCTGGTAGAACTGGCAATTCTAGACTCCTGGATGGTGCATGGGCTATCCTTAAGCGCTCATTACGCCAAAATAGCCTTCCCAATCCTGAATCATACCTGGCTAAAATATATGGACATGCTAATTTGGGCAACCTGCCAAAGGCTTTTGGTACTCTTCGTGAATTTGAGGCAGCTTATGGAAATGCTGACCGTGAAGATGTAGAAGATCTGTTCTCTCCTTTCCATTCTCTTGAGCCTCTAGTTATGGCATGCTGCAAGGATGGTTTTACAAGTTTAGATTCAGTAAGATTTTTTTATCTAATTGCTTTGCGATTGATCTTCTAATGTGTGAAAATTGATGAAACTCCTTTACATCAAGATGATGCTTCCTTTTACTTTAATAGTAGATATTGATCTTTACATGAAACTGCACACACAAGTAATTTCCTTATGTGTTGGCTTGTTAAAGTGTATAATGCTGCAGTTGCAATTTCTTGTGGTTAATTTGTATTTTTGTTTTCTCAGGTTTATTATCAGCTGGAGAATTTAAGCAAAGCCGACCCTCCATACAAGTCTATTGCTGCTCTCAATTGTGTTATTCTTGGCTGTGCAAATATATGGGATGTTGATCGTGCCTACCAGACATTTAGTGCCATTGATGCATCTTTCAGACTGACCCCAGATGTCCATTCATACAATGCCCTGATTTGTGCTTTTGGAAAGCTTGGCAAGGTAACTCAGTGGCATGTCCCTGTGTTCCCTTTCTTTCTTTCCCTTTTTGCAGCTATGCAGTTTTGCAACATAAGTATCTGTCTTCGAAATATGCAGTTACTAATAACTATTCACAATAAATATATCCCGAATCTCATAGTTTTCTTGCTCAAAGCTATGAAATTTTGATGTTCACAGAGCCATATCAAATTGCTTCTGCGGTCCTTCTGTCTGCTTCATCAAGTCTAAGGCTAGGTTTATGATAAAAACCATGTATGCATAACTCTACCATGTGTAGCCTTCATGAAGGTGCAGAGGTGTGAGTGTGATTTTGAATGAAACTGCTTAGTTAGTGACTAAAGAAGAGCTTCCTAAAATGTTGATGGCTTTTGAGTGAATGTCTTTCACTCCAGCAAACGTGCAAGTCTTTTTTGCATACTTCTGCTGTATAAGAAAAGACTGTTTTCTGTGGCAGAGAGATGAAGCTGTAAAAGTATTTGAGCACTTTGTTGGACAAGGTGTGAAAC
Organism: Monilaria moniliformis; assembly: GCA_034509125.1. Lineage (NCBI taxonomy): Eukaryota > Viridiplantae > Streptophyta > Magnoliopsida > Caryophyllales > Aizoaceae > Monilaria > Monilaria moniliformis. Next base: position 4,752 of record JAYDZE010488555.1, read on the forward strand.
CAAACGCTACTACATATTCACTGCTTATTGATGCTCATCTTCTTAAGCGGGATCCTAAAGCTGCACTCTCTGTGGTTGATGAAATGGTATATTAATGTGCCCGTCTTATTAAATTTCACTATGTTTGACCATTAGGTTTGTCATTTTTCTGATTTATGCAGTCTGGCCAAACCTGAAATTGGACTTCTTGAGCAGGTCATTGCAGGGTATGGACCATCCAAGGATATACTAAAAAAGGTCCGAAGGCGTTGTGTCCGGGAGATGGATTATGAATCTGACGACAAGGTGGAAGCCCTTGCAATACAGCTCAAAGTTAGAATGGGAAATGAGAGTCGCAGAAATTTACTCTTCAATCTACAATACAGAGAGAATACATAACTGTAAGTTCTCTAGTACTATTAACACATTTCATCCATCTGCTATTATTCTGGTCATTCTTTCAGTAAAAATTGAGGTCTATTTCTTGTTTCAAGAATCACATTGAAACACATGATTTCATGTGGAATCTCTGTTGTGCTCTATGTTTTGCAGTTTGTCAAATTTTAACTCATGCTATTACTCATGTCTGAGCAGGATAAATGGACAACAAGGTAGCTTTTTTCATGCTATTTGCTATTACTTATGTCTCTTGACCCCAAATCTGGAAAAAAGCTTGGGAGGGTCAGTTGTCAATTCTGAGACATCGTGATGATGGTGCTCAACGCTTATCAGAAATAAATAAAAAAATCCGGTGTAGCTTTACATTTTTGGTTGATTTAGTCACTTTAGCCTCATCACGTCTCCTCCGTTTATTTTGCTTCGATTGCATTAGGTTTCTTGCGTACCTGTATTCTCGTTCTGGAGATACAAGAGATTACGGACTGTATGATTCGTTATTGATTTTGAGTTAAGAGATGGTACAGCTTCCACAACCCGAGGTGGTTATGGCCTTGGTCTTATCTTGGAGCTGGTTTTATTTATTAAAAATGTTTCAATCATCAGTGTTTAGCTTCAGAAACCTCAGTTGTTTCACCTTATGATTTAGGAAAATGCTAGCAAATTTTGGGGAAATTTTTTGGATGCAGGTGCTGAATGCTTTCCTATTTTCTCTCTCTTTGTTGTTTTGGCATTTTTTGTTTTGATGTAAGAGCTCGCATTTGTTAATGGATGCGAATTGAGCAAAACACCTGTTTGTCAAGGCAGGAAAGGAAGCTGGAATATAAAAGTATTTTTATATAAATATATGCATTATGTGTTTAAATTCCAAAAAACACTGTGGAAGAAACATAACGATGATCAAAGAAAACATTCTGACCGAACAATTAACAGAAGTCAGTAAGTTCTGAAATGCAACGCAAACAAATGGAGGCAAAATGGACTATTCTTAATTTGCTATAGGGAAGTGAAATTGTGCTCATTCTTAAAAAAATATAAAATTACTCATTATTATGAAATTACCTTTCGTTACATGATCGCATGAATGCATCAATGTTCGTGCTTTTTCATGCACTCACGGAGTAGCTCAAAATGAACTACTCCCTTAGTCCACAATATATTAGTCTATTTTGACTCGATGCGAGTTTTAAAAAATGTAAAAAAATAGTCCATTTTGACTCAACGCGAGGTTTAAAAAATGTGAAGAAAAGTGGGTGTAAAAAGTTGGTAGGATATTTTATCTCATAATGAGGGAGTATAATATTAGATGGACACTTCCACTCGTGTATTCTCGCGGCAACAAAATAGAAGTTGGCTTTTATTAAATTTGTATGGTAAAGTAGTCTATTTACTCAAAACAATAGTACTTTTTATAAGAGGGGTAAACAATCCTGCTAATGTTAAAATTTGTTGCAAGGATAGTCAGTCAAAATTCGACTTTAAATTGGGGGAATTCAACTTAGAAGAACATGAAATCAACCTCACGAAATGAAACGAACACAGAAATACGACAACGTATCGAAATGAATATGTGCGATAAATTTCTTGAAAAAAAAAGAAGAAGCCATGTTTGCCAATACACGGAAAACTCGGATAACAAAAACCTCGTAGAATCGAGAGGACGGCGACGATACCGTCCTCGCCTTCGTCTGCGAACAACGTACAATACCGAAAAAGCTAATGGGGTGTGAGAGAAACAGCAGGCAGAGACTAATCTCAGAAATCTCATCTTTGTTTTTGTTTGTTGATGACATAAACCTGGGACTGAAAACTATCTCAAGCTGCTAACAGCCTTGCTCTGTGCTGAAGCCGCTTTCAATGATAAAACATCCTCGAACCGATATCTACCTTCGTTGCTTGGATGCTGTCCCCCTGTTACTGCTGCAAAAAACCAAACACAGTAGTCGTTAGTGTCTGAAAACGACATTGATCAGCTCAGTTGGTGCTGGAGAACAGCTTCAGTTTTTCACCTCTGCCTTGTCTTCCTTCGCCTCCTCGCCCTTGGAGTTCTCCTCTCCTGCACACACAAGGGAAAACGTCGTTTCTCATTAGAAGTCGAGAGCGCGTGTTTAAAACCTCAGAATGACTCGATTTTCTTCACCTCCATCTTCAGGCAAATCAGAGGTCCAGAGAGTGAGGTTGTCTCTCAACAGCTGCATAATCAAGGTGCTGTCTTTGTAAGACTCTTCGCTCAATGTATCCAACTCGGAGATGGCCTCGTCAAAAGCTTGCTTCGCCAAATGGCAGGCCCTTCCCGTCATCATCAAACCACCGCGTTTTTTTTCCCATATCAGGATCCAAAAATGTTTGAAAAAAAAAAAAAAAAAAAAAAGATCGTGCAAAACTAGTACGAAGAGTACCTCTCAGGGGAATTCATAATCTCGTAGAAGAACACCGAGAAGTTCAAAGCTAGACCAAGGCGGATCGGGTGAGTTGAGGAGAGCTCGGTACTTGCTGTGGCTGATGCCGCCTACATAAACACGAAAAAATTAATTCATAGGAAGATATGAATGGGATCACTAGCAAAATATGTTTCTCAAGCTGGGATGTCAAAAGAATGAAGCTACACATGTTTTACGGGTGAGCCTACTCAAATTTATGACATTTACACGGGTCTTAATTAAACAATTCCACAAAGTTCATACTGTTTTAAAAATAAATTGAAGTTGAGGTCATGAATCAAACAAGCGCAACATCATAAACTATAGCTAATAACCCTAAATTAAACTACCAACAACAATAGCTCACTGATCAATTTAACATGAAGCAGATTCTTCAGCTTCAACAATATTTGCAACTCTCATTTTAAGTTCATGATCAATTTTATCTTCATGTTAAATCTCATATGTTATAAAAGGAAAATATTAGATTCTCCATTTGTCATTATGATTCAAACAGAGATATATATATATATATTAAAAAAAAAAAACTTGCCTCGTAGCCCTTGAGTGACTGCTCAGCTGCCTCTTTTCGTTGCTCATCAGTCTTAAACTCAGCAAGGTAGCGGTAGTAGTCGCCTTTCCTGCATCCGAATGAACCAAAAAACTCCATTAAGTGAAAGACAACTATGCATTATCTTCTCAATCAAACAAACTTTTTTCAGACATTCATATTTTTGTATATGATCAACAACGGATCTCGATTAGTCTTACATCTTGTAGTAGAAAACTGTAGCTTCACCGGAGCCAGAAGAGGGGATGAGATGCTTGTCGATGACAGAGAGAATGTCTTGGCAGATTTTGGCAAGCTCGTCCTCCACCTTCTGGCGATAGCCCCTGATCAGCTTCACGTTGTTTTCGTTCCCCTTGGCCTCCTCCTTCTGCTCAATCGAGGACATGATCCTCCACGAAGCTCTACGAGCGCCAATCACATTCTTGTAACCAACAGACAGGAGGTTTCTCTCGTCCACCGACAGCTCAACGTCTAGTTTCGCCACTTGCTTCATACATTCAACCATTTCTGAGAAATGAAAAACACAATGTGGATCACAAACATCATTTTCATCATGTTTAATCACATCATCCTGAATTCAAAGCTCATTGTAATGATGCAATGATGGTTAATGGAAAACTCAAAACAAAAATGTGCAATTTTAACGGTTTTCTAATAGAAATGAAAAATACATTCACGCAATCTAACATACACATTGTTCGCAGTTATAATCAACGATAAATCCAACAACCTTCTCAAAATGCATCGCGCATTTACACACACACACACACACACACATCGATGTGTTGAAGATTGCGAATTCTAAACATACACATTACATATAATTCCAAAAATATATAATGATCTACACAAAGCAGCTAATTATCGTTCAGATAAACATTAAAATTTATAAACACATAGACATATATGCAGAAACACAGGGATTAACATCAAAATGTGATTTTATTTTTTACTACAAACTTGAAAAAGATTATACCATCATAACGCTCGGCTTGTTCTGAAAGCTTAGCCATGTAAACATGAGTCTCTCTCTCCTTCTCCGTTGACATTTTCTACTCTTTTTTTTTCTTCCAAAAAGACAATAATCTAATTTTGTCGAAAGTTTGAAGATCTGAAAGGGAAAGGGTGAAAATTGTGACTTTTACTTCCGTTTGTGAAAATTTAGCGGAGCTTGAATGAATGAGGGAGAGTGAAGCTAGATGGTTATTATGTAGGATGTTAAGTGTGAGAAAGAGGAGGCACGATGAAATCTGAGCCGTTGGATTGGTAGGAGTTGAGGCCGCAAATCGTGGAATTTGAAGAACTCGCCATTGCACACGTGTTTCAAGGTCTGACATAGATTTGTTCAATCGCTTCTTTCGCTCATTCGCTACACGTGAGCATGTAATAATACACTCTATTCTTATAAAATTGACTTTGTCTATTATATTGTTTTATATGCTCAATTTATGAATAAAATAATCATTAAAAGCAATATTTAAGGTTTAGTATATAATTAAAAATGTATTGATAAAATCAGCGTTTTTGGGGAATGCATATATTTTCCATTAGTACTATTTTAGAGGAAAAATATGTTATTATATTATTCATTCAAATATTCCATTACAATATCTCAATTAAAAGGAAATTTTTTGGTCCAGACAAGGTCCCATAGCATTATTCAGCGAATTGAGCAAGATTGCGTGCGACTCTATCAACTGTTCTATGCACATGGTGAACTAGAAAAAATGAGTTGGGCCTTAATTTTCACCTTCGAGTTTCTCTTAGCAAGTTGTCAGAAATCTAATTATAGACTATTTTATTTTATTATTTTATAAACTTTATAATCTAATTTACTTGTGATTCACTTAATCCTGTGGATAATAAAGTACAAAATTACACAAATAAAAATATATTAATAAAGAAACAAATTGAAATCTAAATGAGAAACACATGCAGAATTTTAAGTTTAAAAGTAAAAAAAAATAAAAAAAAATAGCTCCAACATAAAATCGATAATTTTAATTTTAATTTAAAACCTAGCTTAAACTCTGTTCTTCAGACGCTTATTAAATTAAGCAATGGAGATTGGGGCCAAAGACTAGATTCTGCGTTCCCAAACTCCAACAAATCAGAGCAATGCTTCGACCTACAAAATTCACCAGACCTTCCCTAGCCCTCCTCCGCTTCCGGTTCCAGTCCTTAACCACTGACGCCGCCGCCGCCGTTGCGCCGCCACACCCTAAAACCCTGATCGACGAGGCCCACCTCCTTCGAGTCTGCACAATCCTCTACCAACAGCAAAATTCCCCCGACGCAAAGCTGCATACCAATCTCACCAAAACCCAATTCCATCTAACCCACGAATTCTTTCTTCAAGTATGCAACAAGTTCCCATATTCATGGCGGCCAGTCTACAAATTCCACCAATTCTCCACCTCCCACCCGCACTTCGCCCACACCGCCACCACCTTCAACAAGACCCTCGACATCGTCGGAAAATCAAGAAACCTCGATCTCTTCTGGGCCCTCTGCAGAGAAGCCGGCGAGCGCCGCCTCGTCAACGTCAAGACCTACATAATCGCGCTGCGCACATTAGCCGCCGCGAGGGAGTTGAAGAAATGCATCGAGTTCTTCCATTTGATGAAGGGTTTTGGGTATGAGTATAAAGTCGAGATCTTTAACGCTGTGATCGAGGTTTTGTGTAGGAGCAAGCTTGCTGATGAGGCGAAGCATGTTGTGGTGAAGTTGAGGGATTGGATTAGGCCGGATTCGGATACCTATAGGTGGTTGATTTATGGGTTTTGTGACGTGGGAGATTTGGTCGAGGCGTCGAAGCTGTGGAATTTGATGGTGGAGGAAGAGGGTTTGGAGCCTTGTGTTGAAGTGGTGGAGTTGATGTTGGACGGTTTGTTCAAGAGCAATAGGTTTGGTGAAGGGTTGAAGCTTTTTCAATCGATGAGGGTGAGGAGGGTGGAGAGTTTGGGGCTGTCGACGTATCGCCTTGTGATAGAGTGGCTGTGTAGGAAGGGGAAAATGGGGGAGAGTTATGAGGTTTTTGAGGAGATGAAGATGAGGGGGATTGAGCCGGACAATGAGATACTAGGATGGATAGTGTATGGGCTTATGAGTAGGGGGAGAGTGATGGAGGCTTATGGAGTGTATCAAGGTGTGGAGAATGGGGATGTGTGTGTGTACCATGGGATGATCAAGGGGCTGTTGAGGTTGAAGAAGGCGGGGGAGGCGACGGAGGTGTTTAGGGAGATGGTGAGGCGGGGATGTGAGCCCACGATGCACACGTACGTGATGCTGCTGCAGGGGCATTTGGGGAGGCGCGGGCGGAGAGGGGAGGATCCGTTGGTGAACTTTGATACGATCTTCGTTGGGGGGTTGATTAAGGCGGGGAAGTCGTTGGAGGCAACTAAGTATGTGGAGAGAGCGATTAATAGAGGTATTGAGGTGCCGAGGTTTGATTACAACAAGTTCTTGCATTACTTCTCCAACGAGGAAGGTGCGGCGATGTTTGAGGCTATGGCTGTGAAGTTGAGGGAAGTTGGCTTGTTTGATTTGGCTGATATATTTGCTAGGTATGGGGAGAAGATGGCCACGAGAGATAGGAGGAGAAACAGAGCAAATCAATCTGTTGAAGAAGACCTTTCACTTGCATCATCTTCTCCTCAGTAATATTAATGGTACAAAAATGTGTCAATTTGTGAAGAATGGTTTTTGGCAGAGGAGTAGGCGTTGGTCTGTGCCATTATCTACATCGATAACCCTTGCTTCCCAGTGAAGGCGAGCAGCAAGAGTTCTTGCTTTCTCTATCAGACCGATCTTGTCGGAAATGACAACCCACCCCTGCCACGGTTATCAACAGATTTAAGAAACAACATTTGAATATGAATATTTAAAGCATATAAATCTCTTACACATTACCTCAGGCCGGAGAATTCGATCCATGTCGAAGATCAAATCGGCGATGCTGCACTTTTCTGAAGCCAAGTGCGATAGCAGACCCTTTGCATGAAGCATGTCGTATGTCCGAGGATATGTAGGGAAAGGCTCACACCTTCGTCACAAGTAGTAGTATTATTTCATCATCACATTTTAAAGAGATTTTATGTTTTTGGATGATAGAAGCAGTAGATCTTACCAGTTATGTACAACACCTGCAAAGCCTTGATCAAGAATGAGAGGGAGGGTGTTGCTTTCACCCATAGGTACAACATTCATCACCCACACTGAGTGTCCGGCTTCCAGTAGGGCAGTGTTCAAGCCTCCGTAGTTTGCATTCATGTCCATCACGTTCCGGACCATGTTGTGAGGAGGGATCGGGTCTTCGTCACCGGGCCTCTTCGGGTGGTCTGAGAAGATCAAGGGAGATAGCAATGGCCAGTAGTTTCTCAGAGAGGATCTCCAGAACTCCAGATCTTGAGAGAATTCTTGAGGATTAATTCCTGTAAAGCCAAGCTAAATAATGAATTGATATGATGTGATTTAAGCAACTATTATATGGCATTACATACCATGGATTTGAAGCTTCATACAGCTCAGAGAAGCAGATCTGTTCTGAATTGGTGTCCAATGTTTGCTGGTGGTTCCACTTATGCATTTCACAAGTGGTTTGTAGTATGATAGGCCATCCTCTCTCTTACATAGAGGGAAAAGATCCTTCCTAATAATTCGGAATCAAAATCACAAATAATTAAGTACTATTTGATTTCATTTGGGAGAGCGAAACAGGAATGGATGAGAGAGAATGGGGGTGGACATTGCATAAGAGAGGAGATATTACCTGGAAGCATAGCAATGAGAATCTGTAGTTTTCTGCCAGATGAAAGTCTCGTCTTGCTCAGACAAAAGATTCCAACAAAGCTTTTTGATGAATTCTTCAAAAGGACTTGAAACACTTCCCCTTTTGGAGCCCAGAGAACTTCTGCGTCGTCTGCTCCGAGGCGAGGTTAAAACAAAGTAGCCTCCAGGCTTAAGTACTCTGTCAACTTCAATAAGAAACATGCCATCTGACGATAGATAAACTCATCATGAGTCCAAAGAAAGTAATTATTTAAAATCATATTTTCATGCTTCAATAGAGAGGGAGTGAGTGTGTGTGTGTATTTGTTTATCCATCGTCTATTTACAGTTTTTAAACAAGATATGATGTTATAAAGGTGTCATTTTGTTGGGAGAACCGTCAACTGCAAGCTGCAAAAGAAGGCATGTAACTGATGACTACTTCTTAATAAAGCATAGGTATTTTTTTATTTTTTTTAGAATTAAAGCACAAGTAATTTCAAGTGATATAATTCTGATTTCCTTTTCCCATCTACATTGCAACCCCAAACAGTTTCCAATCTTTTCACAGTGCTCAAAGCCACCAGTACTAAACACAGCCTTTAATTTTTTCTTAGATTATAACGTAAGGGCATATCACAATATCCTAGAACAAACATTGATACCTTTGTCATCCCAGAAAATGCCACACTGGGCACAGTGAACCATATCATATGATAAAGACGGAAAAGGTAGTTGTCTAGAGATGAAGTTGCCAATGATTGCTGGGAGACCTCTCTCGAGAGCTAGCTGGACTTGACTTCCAGTTGATTCATATGCTGCCATACAAACAGCCATCACTTCAAGTGAAAGCAGATGCGCACCAAAGCTACCAAACCCACAGCCAATATCTAAAACATTGCTCACCTGTGATTGATCAGACCAAAAAAAAGAAAAACAGACTTCAAATGCCACAATATGAAGTTACAAAATGTACTAGCTTGAACTGCACAACGAATTTGACAACCTATAGAGTCAGCGGAAAACTACAAGTTACAATAAAACTGTTTATTGTAATGGAAATCTTACACCAGCTTGATGAAATTCATTGTCACTTCCCAGTCCTATCATCTTAGCAATCTGGTGAGAGTAATCTTTGACACCATCATCAACAGTCATTCCATCATTTAAATGAAAAGCAATTTGGTTCTCTTCTAGCAACATAAGTCTGATAGAAGTTGCAAAAACAAAAACATGAGCAAGTTAGGATAAAAATAACACACTAAATATGTCATTTGAAATCAAGAATACCTTTTCATCTTGCTTCCAGAAGAAAGGAACTGATCCTTGCTCAGCTTCACATTTCCGCTCCATATAACATCCCCGCCACCAGGCCAAGTCAAGGGGATCTTATAATCCTTAGGCGAACGAGTCAGACAACGCTGCTTGTTTCTTGATACTTCACAATGACGATCAAACTCCTCGCCATCTTTGAAACCAGCTAGCAAGTTAGCAGATACATTGTAGCAAGGTACACCATTCTCCATTTCCTTCCCACACAGACCGTAATCATTTACGAGATTAGCTCCCAAATTTCTCAACTCCAAATAATCATTCACTGCTTGCTCTCTCAACCTTCTATAACTTGAATAAATGTTAGGTCTCGCTGAGGCAGTAGCAGAATCAAATTCACCAGACAAATAAGATCTGGAAAGGGCAATCAAGCCAAAGACGCTGATTACACACAAAAGTAACCAGTTAATCGGCGGTCTCTGGCTGATAACAAATGGTAGGTTATTGTGCGAAGAACTTCTCATCTCCAATGTGTGCCCTATCTTCAACATAAATGCAAAGAGCTTATCTCTGCTCTAATTTTCCATTCAACAAAATGATCTACAAACTACCGATGGAATATTACTTCCTCGAAGCATCTACCGAACCATGAAATCCAGCAATTTCTTCACTATACCGTTTGATTAGTTCATTAATAATCGTAAATTTTCCCAAAGGATCTACAATGCTGCTGAAAACAACCAAAATTCCAGATCATGAAAAATCCACTAGCTGAAACACCAATACATCGACTGCCGCAACAGTAACAATTGAACCAACAAAACCTTCGATTTAAATGAATACTAACGAATCTGAATTCATATCAATTAACTATTAAAGCGCACAGATCAAACTTGAACTTGCACAGCTTCACCAAAAGAATAAAAAAAGGAAGAGCTACAATTAACTACTACACAAGCATAGTTGACATCCATGAAAGAATATCGATCAAATTTGACTCTATAATAGTGAAAAATCAGTCAAGGAAGTAAAACAAGCATATTCAACCGTGAAAGCACGCACGGATCAGATCCGAAACGCACGAAAATGCACATTATTTGACGAGGAAAATCATGATGGAAATGTTTACCGGCACTTGAATGAACAAGTGTGAAAGAGGTATGGGTGCAAAAAGTGGAGGTTGAGCAGCAGAGTAATTCACCACTGGCATCAAGAGAGAGAAAGAAATTCCGAGCAGCCTTTTGAACTATAATTGGAATATATTAGTTAATTAATGCGTAAATTTATCTTTCGCGAGTATGTGAGTGTGTGTGATGAGAGAGAGAGTAGTGGAGCAGGGAAATCTATAGTTAAATAACCAGATTTTGAGATTCGAACACCGACGACGAGTTAACGATAGAATATTTGTTCATTGGAGAGGAGATAGAGAGATAGAGGGCAAAATTGCGGATCTAGTAGGATCTACAAAAAAAATTCCCAAAATGGAAAACTTTTTTTTTTACTTCTAAAAATGGGTAAGTCGCGTTTGGGAAACGGGACTTCTGGTAAGTCGCGTTTGGGAAATGCGACTTCTGGTAAATCGCATTTCCCAAATGCATCTCTCTCCACCCGGCCGGATGGATTTAATTCAGATCCACCCGGTCGGGT